>JANHFT010003008.1:50659-61629 GCA_032467955.1 Pseudoxenodon macrops | reverse complement strand
CTCCCACAACTTCTGAAGGCAACTTCTGTTCCATTGGTTGATTGTTCTCACTGTCAGAAAATTTCTCCTTATTTCTAAGTTGAATCTCTTCTTGATCAGTTTCTATCCATTATTCCTTGTCCGGCCTTCAGGTGTTTTGGAAAATAGCCTGACTCCTCTCTGTAGCAACCCCTCAAATATTGGAACACTGCTATCATGTCTCCCCTGGTCCTTCTTTTCACTAGACTAGCCATTCCTGCAACCGTTCATGGTATGTTTTAGCTTCCAGTCCCCTAATCATCTTGGTTGCTCTTCTCTGCATTCTTTCTAGAATCTCAACATCTTTTTATAGTATGGTAACCAAAACTAGATGCAGTATTTTAAAAGAAATAAATCTCTGTCATTTCTTCTGCCTGGGGAGGAATAGGCAATTCGCAGCCCCCAATACCTGTAAATCAGCTGCATGCTGCTCTTTACAGATTCTCAGGGCTTCCATGTGTTCCTGCTGGTGCTTCTCTATCGACTCCTGGGGAAGAGGAAGAAAACCAGGGGCTCAATAAAAGGCTAGAAAGGGAACCTGACTGGCCCATCCAGAGAATGCCACGTCTCATTTATGTCCCACTACTGAGATGTAAAGTTGAATCAATAGATACACAAAAGCTGGATTTCTACAACTGGAAAGGAATTTCCAAATCAGTACCTCTGCCTCTTTAAGCCGCCGTTCGAACCAGCCCTTGGTGCCATCCATGGATTGGATCTGGAGCCGTAGCTCTTCCACAATTTGTTGCATGGATTCAAGTTCTTGACTACGGGCCTAATGAAGAGGAGGAAGGAAAAGACTGCAGACAATCCCAAAAGGAAAGGAAATTAAAGACACCTAGAGTGTCCTTTGGGGTGGGGGCAGAATATAACAAAGTTTCACTATTTTAGTGTGAGAGCAAAAGCTCCCTTGGTGGTGATCCTTCTTAGCAAAGCCTTACCAGTGATTTCATTTCTTGGCCCCAATGTATTGTGGACGTTAACAAGACGTAACCTAGGCAGCAGCTTGCCTCTCGTAAAGTTAGGGAGTTCTTCCTCCCTTAGAGGATGTGCTTTGAAATGCTCAACTTTACTGAGAAAGGCAGGAAGACAGAGCAAATTTCCGATCCTTAAACCTTGAATGTGGTCCTGGTACCTTCTCCTCCTTGAGCTGGCCACGCAGCTCGTCCTCTTGCCGCTTCTTGTGCTCATGCAGCTCCCGCAGCTCCCGCTCATAGCGCGCCCTCACGGCCAGCATCTCTTTCTCGTGCTGCAGACGGAGGTTACCGAGCTCTTCCTTGTGACGTCCCTTTTCTTGCTGGGTCTCAATGGCCATTTCGTCTAGCATGGCCTTGCGTTTCTCTGCTGTCTGGAAAGGAGAAGGCACAGCTCAGCCCGATATATCCCACTTCCAATTCAACAGGGAAGCCCTGGCAATAAGGATTCAGAGGCAAAATTCCTCGTCCCTCTCTGCCCCTGAGTATAAAACCAGGTATACAGCTAGTCCTTGACTTACAACTGTTCATTTAGTTCAGCCTTGTTACAACGAGGCTGGAAAAAATGTGACTTGTGGCTGTTTTCCACACTTAAGACCACTGCAGCATCCCCGTGGTCATGTGATCAAAATTCCGATGCTTGCCACCTGACTCATATTTATGGTCGTTGCCGTGTCCCAGGGTCACATGATCCCCTTTTGCAACCCTATGACAAGCAAAGTCAATAGGGAAGCCAAATTCGCTTAACAACCATGTTACTAATTTAACAACCGCAGCGATTCATTTAACAACTGGGGTAAGAAAGTTCATAAAACGGGGCCAAAATCACAGAATAAATGTCTCATTTAGTAACATGAATTTTGGGCTCAATTGTGGTCGTACGTTGAGGATTACCTGTGCTTTAGTTTCAATAAAAGAGAATATGTGTAGCTCAGGGTGGAACTGTGAGGTGCAAAGCTCACTTTCTTCTAGCACTGATGATGATACTTATGTATTGAAATGGCTACAAGAAAATAACCAAGAGTGCCAAGGACCCCATATTTTAGTTTGGTTTATAAAGACCAACCTCACAAAGGCGGGGTGCAGGGATATAATATGCCCAAGATTTTGGTTAAAGGTTGGTAAGGGATGTGCTGTTGATCTTGAGAAGCATAAATAAAGTTTGCCTATTTTAGAAAGTTTGCATTTTGAGACCAAAATCCTTGGCTTCTTTAAAAAGACTTAAGCATTAATTTCTGGTTTTCAGAGTTGCACTGGGAAATTTAAAAAGTCTATGGGCTCTTTCTGGAGAAAGTCAGGTAAAAATGGAATGGCTTTCTAAGCCAGCAGATACCATTTTAACGTCTTGCAATGTTCCCTTAGCTACGGTCCTTCCTCCAATGCCGTGATCTCATTCCTCCTTGTCCTTTCTTCTATTCTATTTTGCTTCAAATTTCATAAACTTAACACTGAATCACAGTTCTTTCAGAGTAGAAACTCATAAACTCTTACTGATTTAAGGGATTTTTTTGCCAAGTGGTAGCGTGCTTTGAAAACAAATGGAATCAGTTTAGAAACTTTGATGCAGAAAGGTAGAAAGAAGCAGGCCATGGTCTGGCATTCTTTTGCTCATATACAAGCCATGATTGAAGTTGTCTGAATGAGCCACAATGTATACCTCCACTCTAGCTTACCTTCCGTACTTCATCAAGCTCTTGTACTAATCTCTCCTTTTCCTGCCTCAGTTCTTGAACTTGCTCCATAAGACGAGTATTGCCCCGAAGTGACTCCTACAATAAAAAAATGAAGATAATGAAAAATCCTATCTTTTAAGACAACCCTTTTGTTTATCGGCATCATGGTTTTGTCAGAGGCGGTCCACTGCCTCTGACAGAAGACAACAACATAAATAAGCAAAGAATATCTACCACAAAACAGTCAGCTACATAAAGCACTTTGAGCACCCCACTTCAATTCTACACCTAGGCTAAGTCCTTGAAAGTAAGAGTGAAAACTTTTTCAGCTTGGCAATTTGTTGGGTGAATTACCTAGCCTCCTTTCACACTAACAAATTTAAAATAAGATTCAGGATTAAAATGTCAGGCCTGCAGCCATATTCTCTTTTGGATCTTTGGCCTGCCATACTTGCTATTATTCTACTATGCATTTTCTATTGTGGGAAAATGGGAAGGGGGATTGTATTGAGTTGGGGATATGTAGGCATAACAAAATTCTTTCTGGAAAGCCAAGGTCATCTTTTATCTCTGCACCTGACCGGAACTGGATGGGTGAAGCTGCCAATGTGGCAGTAGAAGATTTGACCATGAGATGGACTTGTGGGTGTGAGGGCAAGATCTTGAACTTTCAACTGGGTGGTGGAAACCCGGGAAGCTTCAGATTTGGGTTTCCACAGATGTGCCTTAATAAATTGAAACTTTGAGGAATGCTTTGCTTTGGAATCTGATTTAATTCTGGATGCTATTTGGAATGTTGACAAGCATTTTAAAATAACATAGACATTTCATATTTTGCCTAGACCCATCCTATCTCTTCTCTACAATGCAGTCCTTTTGTTCCTGTTCCAAGACGTTTCCACAACCATTTGCACTCTCGTTCAGGTGACCCTGAGTACACAAATAAACCCCAATGGGTCTCACAGAGAATTGCTAGCGACCAGATGACTGCAAAGAAATACAATCCTTCCACACACACACACTGTTCCATCCTGCACCATCCAGTCTTAACGGTCAGTACCTATCCTTCCATCCTCCACCATTCAGTCAGAACTGAAGAAGCTTCTTGGATGAGAAGCAAAATGTCTTGAAGGAAAAAAAAAACATAGTCGACTTGCCTTTTGAAAAAGCACCTTTGAGACAACTATGACCTGGATGAGTGAGATTCTTCATAAACATTCATACATTCTATAGATTTCCTAGACAATCTATACAATGGTAGCTTTTCACACAGTGGCCAAAACAATAGGTCACCCTACAAGCAAAGTTTCAGCCCATCCTAGAAGAGGATCCCCAAAAACCTTTTTTTTAAAGTTTGTTTCAGTTTTTTGAGCCTTTAAACATTTTATTAGTTTATAGAATAAAATACAAAAAATACAGAAGCAAATAGGAAAACACAGTGGGGGAGGGAGAGGAAAGAGAAGTGAGAGGAGGAGGGGAAAAAGAAGAAAAAAGCATTGTCTTCCAGCTCCCTCTGTTGCAATAAAATAAAGCATTAACATTGATTCTCAACTTTTTCCTTTTCCAAAATAATATAACCTAGCCATTTCTATTAAAATAAATCAATCTAATTAGTAAAACCGAAAATCAAAGTTTCATTTCCCTCCCCCTCAAGCACAAAGTCTCTGTTGTGGCCCGCCAGCTACAGACTCAGATGATGAGGAGGTTGGGGAGAAATGTGGGCCAATTCTGGAGTCGGCTCTGAGGGATGCTTTGTGTCAGACGCAGAAATAGAGCTTGGGCCATCTGACATTTCCCAGCCACTAAAGAGGCAGCTGCCTTTGGAGGCTTGAGATAAGTGAGGAGGAAGAACAGCTGAGGCCTGTTCCAGATGCATGTATGTGCAGAGCAGTTAGGAGAGGAGAACAATGGAGGACAAGGAGTTGACTCAGGAAGCAAAGCACATGTGGGCACTGAATGGCCCCTCCCTGGCTGGGGAATGAATAGAAGGAAAGGGGAGTGGTTGTTGTAGGAGACAACAGTTCATGGAACCTTGAGCTGGTTCTCCAGAAAGAAATCGGTCCTCCCAGTGGAAATTGGCTCGAAAATAACTCTCTGCACATGCGCAAAGCCTCCTGTGTATGCACAGAGGGTTATTTTTGAGGCAATACCTGGATGTGATAGGGGCGCACATCAGGGGTGGGTTCTAACTTACCTCGCCACCGGTTCGCTTCCTCCTGCGCTGCGTGGCCATTCCTCATGGGCATGCGCAGTGCAAAAAAACCCAAAACATTACAAACACAAAAAGCCAAAAACAAGATGTGATGCATGTGTAGTGCCAGAAACTCAACTTCTGCGCATGCGCAGAAGGAAAAAAAAACAGAAAAATCCCAAAAAAATCCCCTCAAATTTTTTTTAAAAAAGATGTCGGCGTCCACGGACCCGAACTGGTTCCATGACGTCACTGTGATGTCACCAGCAGCTTACTACCTACACTATAGAACCGGTCCAAACTGTTGGGAACCCACCTCTGGTGCACACACAAGCACTTCCATTGTGACCAGAACCGGTAGGGAAGGTAAGTAGAATACACCCCATCCCAGATGATCTGCAATCCATGAAGTGCAAAGAAGGTGTGGCTTTGCCATGCTACTTTTGCCATCTTACAGACACTTCTGGTTCCATCTCTTTCCACCTCAAGAGACCTCGCAAGTCCTCTTCCATGAAAACGGTGGCGGAGTTTGTTTTGAATCTCTTAAAGTAATCCTCCCCAAAGCTTACCATTTACTTATATCCCCAAAAGAGATTCAGAAAGTTATCTTACTCATATCAGAAACAGATGGCCTAGGCAGAGATTGCCTAAGCAAAGTGTGCAGTTTTATTGCAGAAATTAATCCAAATAGTACTGAGTTTATTGTGCTTCCATATTATTTAGGCAAGTTAATCCAAAGAAAAACTGCCCAATTATCTTCCTTACCAGCAGGGAATCTCATTTCAAACTTTATTCTCAGCAGGTTTCAGTATCGCGAAGAAATGCCATCCCAGCTTCCAATTTGAAACACAAAGAGTGTTGCAGAGTTGCAAATTTCCAATGTTTAAAATTCACACTACTTAGCATACCTGAGCACAGCTTCAATCTATAACAGATCCCCAACTATGATATTTTAACTACAACTAAATCTAAATATTTATCCTTCCAGATAAGCGTGCCCTAAATCATACACTATCATAGGCTGCATTTCTCTATACTGATAAACATTTGAAGTTGAAATTTCATCTGAATGAAATAATTGAAAGAAATCCACCAAAATAATATAATCTGTTCACTCAGACTCCTATCAAACTATGTATCAGTATCAGACTATGTCTGATTTACTTTGGCCATGTCATGCTTGCACATTGTTTTGAGAAGCCAGTGATGTTAGGAATGATTAGTGCAACAAGAAGAAGGGACAAGCAAGGAACAGGTTGGCTTGATAACATCAACATTGATACAAAGATGAATATCCAAAAACTGAAAGAAACTGTGCTTAACATGAAGAGCTCTTGCCTATAAAATTGTGGAAAGTTAGACATGACTTAATGGTTAAAATTACAACAGACCAGTGGTGGGATTCAACATTTTTTACTGCCGGTTCTATGGGCATGACTTGGTGGGCATGGCCTGGCTTTGATGGGTGTGGCTTGGTGGGCATGGCAGGCGAAGGTTAGTACAAAATCCCCATTTCAGCTGGGACTCGGGAGGCAGAGAATAGATGGGGGCGGGGGCAGTGAGACGTGGTATTTACTGGTTCTCTGAACTACTCAAAATTCCACTACTGGTTCTCCAGAACTGGTCAGAACATGCTGAAACCCACCACTGCAACAGACTCCTATTAAATATCAATATGATCCCATGAAGTTCTGATAAGGTTCAATAGCAAAAATAATGTGAACGTTCTGAAAATCTGAAAGGAAGTGAATATTTTCTTATGAATGTACACTTTCAACTCTTTCACATTCTTGCAATGGCAATGGCTTTTACCATTTGAATGCACATTAAAATGAATTTGAAATAACATATATTTTTTACAATTTGGACCCCTGTGTTTCAAAATATACTGTCTGATGAATTTCTGACTAGAATAGAATAGAATAGGGTAGGATAGGATAGGATAGGATAGGATAGGATAGGATGGGATGGGATGGGATGGGATGGGATGGAATACGAAAGTTGGAAGAGATCTTGAAGGTCTTGTAGTCCAACTCCCTGTTCAGGCAGGAAACCTTATACCATTTCAGAAAAATGGTTGTCCAATCTCTTCTTAAAAACTTCCAGTGTTGAAGCATTTACAACTTCTGGAGGCAAGTTGTTCCTCTGATGAATTGTTCTGACTGCCAGGAAATTTCTCCTTAGTTCTTGGTTGCTTCTTCCCTTGATTAGTTTTCATCCATTGCTTCTTGTCTTGAACTCAGGTGCTTTGGAGAATAGCTTGACTCCCTCTTCTTTGTGGCAGCCCCTGAGATATTGGAACATTGCTGTCATGTCACAATTCTGCTTCAGATTTTGGAGAGCAATGTAGAGAGGTATGTTAAATGTGCAGCGTCTGTTCAATGTCTTTGTCTTATACTCTACTTCTGTTCACTAACCCAAAGCTTTTGATTGTGTCAATTATAAAAGATTTTGGAAGTTTCTGAATGCTATAGATCAGGAGTCCCCATTCCCTGCGCCATGAGCCTTTTGGGATTGGGTTATGGAAGTTGTGAGCAAGCACACACGTATCTCCACTCATGTGAGCAATGGGTGAACGCATGTGCTCCATTTGCAGGAATGGAAAGTGAGTGTGCCCACTGCTGGTGCAAATGGAGTTGAATCAGAGGTGAGTTCTGAATCTTCTTACCGCCGGTTTTGCTGAGGGTCGCACCTTGAATGCACGCACAAAGCATGTGAGTGAGCGCACATGCGGCAATCAAAAACTAGCTTCTGTGAATGCACAAAAGCAAAATCCAAGATTGCGGCGCCCATGGACCCACCGACAGAACCAGCTCCGTGACGTTATCACGGAGTTACTACCTACTCTATAGAACCGGATAGAACCTGTAAGAGCCCACCTCTGAGTTGCATGCACATGCTTGCATACCGGGCACACAGGACCATCCCCTCCCCCACTGATCCACCAAGCCAAAAACTCTGCTATAAATATATTCAAGTATCCCTCTAATAAAAAATCTCTGCAATGTTCAGGCAATTACAGTAAGAATATAATTTGGTATCGTAATACCAAATGGTTTAATATGAGAAAAAGGAGTCAGACAGGAATGCATCTTCTTTCTTTCTTTCTTTCTTTCTTTCTTTCTTTCTTTCTTTCTTTCTTTCTTTCTTCCTTCTTTCCTTCCTTCCTCCCTTCCTTTCTTCCTTTCTTCCTTTCTTCCTTTCTTCTTTTCCTTTCTTTTCCTTTCTTTCCTTCCTTCTTTCTCCTTCTTTCTTTCCTTCCTTTCTTCTTCCTTCCTTCCTTCCTTCCTTCCTTCTTTCTTCATATGCCATTAATCTCATTATCAAGTGATCTTTCCACCATCTCTTCATGAATGAATTATACATACCATGGATATGGAAGAACTGAAGCCTGGTTATCAAAATCTGTGGAAAGAATGTCAGTGCCCTGAAACCTGCAGAAGTCACTATCTTGACCGCAAGAAGGAGAAGAGCTAAGGATATTAATTACCAATGTAAATCAGGACGATGAAAAGACTGAGCTTTCTTTGAACCTCAAGAAAACAAAGTTAATGACTACTGGCAAATTAGAAAAATTTAAGATAAACGAGAAGCTAACAGTGCATGAAATGGATATACTGAATACGAAGCTGCAGGAATGCACCTGCAAGAACTGTGCAATATATTGAGAAACAGGACAGCTTGAGGTGCTTTTCAGTCTAAAGGCACCTGGCGTCAGCTACAACTTGATATAAGATTCCATAACTACCATGGAATGATACGACCTTTTTTTTTTTTTGCAAATGTTTTATGCAGTTTGTTTCATTCTTGCCTTTTTCTATGTTACAGAAAATTTATTTGTAAATGACAAAACAGATTGCTGTGTAAAAGGACTCTTAACTACAAATTAATTACAGCAGGGGTTCTGTTTTACAACTCATTAAAATCTCCTGAAGTACTGGTTCCTGGAGTTTTGCCTGAGCTATATCTCAGGAATTTTATATTTCAACATATCTCATTTGCTATAAAAGATAAACCACAAGTTATCTACCAACCATGCTTAAAATTATTACAGTACATCTATCTTGTACTTTCTGTCATTTACTTTCTAAATGGATCTCTATCCTTTGTTTATTTTAATTGCTTGGTTTTAAAATCACCAAGTCATTCCCTTCTCCTTTTTTCCTCAGGGTAAAAAGAAATGGGAAGAAAACACCTACAGTATTTTTGTATATTGCATTCTTTGAGATCTGTGTAAAATATTGAAATACTGAACTGCGTTTTCTGACTCCTATTATCTGAAGTGAACCTATTAATTTACCATTAAGAGCAGCTGCATCTGGCTATTATAGCATCGTTTCTGTTGATTCATCATAATTGCTCTGCAATGAATAAGGAAAAGAAAATGAAAATGATCTCTTTCTATCTGAATATGCCCTAGAAAGGGCAACTTCTCAAATGAAGAGTATAATTTTCTTAAGCATACAGATCCACACAAACCTAAGTTTAAAAAAAGTACATCACAAAATGCAGAATTTCCAGTTTCAGTATTGTTTTAAGAAACCATAGAAATAATTGTCTGATCCATTTCCTGGATGCCTTCACATTCTCCTGAAAATACTAAGACCTTAATATTTTTCTTGTACACCAGAAAAACCTTCTGACCATCCCAGCTATATATCCCTCTCAAGCTCTGTGAAATTTAGTAAATTCAGTATATTGATTCAGATCTTGTGTCCTTGAAATGGAATGGTTTCAGTTTTATGCATTTTAGTTAATGAAAAGGGCAACCCTGCTCTACCTTGCTACAAATAATATGTGTCAGGGATCTATAGCTCATATTTCAGTTCTCCAATATATTCCTTGTTATGTGGTATTTCATAAGTATCCATTCTTTTTCAAATTCCTTTTAGAGTGACTAAAAAAAATATCTTGTTATTACATTGGGGTCAAATGAACCATACCAGATGCTTTTTGCCTTTCATCTTGTGTCAGTAATATATCCCATCCATGCACCATTCTAACTACATCACCAAGATGCTCCACAGTAATTGTTTTTAATGGTATATTTTCATGATATTGTGTTTGTTTCATCTCAACTCTGGCGTGGAAGTAACATTATGTTTCATTGCTCAGTTGAAATATAGTGTTTCTCCACTCGTCCCAACACAACTTGGAATCAATGGACACCTTTTCTTCAATAATGTGGTGGATGACTAAAGTTATCCACCACCAACTAGGATGTTCTCTGGTTTTATTGGTCATCTCAGACTTCTGAGGACATGCCCTCTTCCTTTTAGTAAATGATTCCCATGCCCATTTTGGATTGGGCTGTGGAAGGGAACAAACCCCTGGTTTCCACAGCTATAGCTGCCCATATAATGCCTGAATGTTACCTTCAGTATATTCAGCCTTCTTTGGAGGATTAAAACATATGTACTGTTTTCTCCTGCCCATCTAGCAGTTTGAAAACATGCACATGCAAGTAAATTAATAGGTGCTAATTTGGAGGGAAGGTAACAGCCTTCTGTGTGCTTTTACCCATGCTGGCCACATGGCCACAAAAAATCTGTTTGGATAACACTGTCTCCCTCAGCCAAGAAACAGAAATGAGGATCATACTCTAGAATTGGACATGACTGGATCTGGAAATCTTTACCTTTTTACCTGCTGTTTTCTTGAGATATCATTAGTCCTGTGCTGCACAGAAGATGGGAAATGACACATTCTTTATACATGCCCAATGCACATTTGAAACAGCCCTCCACGTGGAGATAATATTTATAGTTTTCATTACTTTGGCTTTTATCTGCACCATTTTAACTGCATTGCCAGTAATTTCCAAGTGTTGCCAGCCATGGCCTGTCACTGCCAGCACTATCATTTCATTGCACTGATCACTCCCTTCAATGTCACCCTACACTGAGTGACAAGTTGTAAAGTAATAGGAAGAGCAAAATCAAATAATTGTATTGCAGTCATTGACTAGCAGGAAGAAAGAAGAAAAGAAAATATAGTTTTCAAATATCCAGAACGTCAAAAATGAATAAGAATGAGCGATACATACATACATACATACATACATACATACATACATACATACATACATACATACATACATACATACATACATTA
>JANHFT010003007.1:34423-45642 GCA_032467955.1 Pseudoxenodon macrops | reverse complement strand
AGTCCCGTTGGGCTGTTTTTCACCTTCTGGAGGGCAAAAAACGACCCAATGGGGGGGGGGGTTGTGTGCTGGTATGCATGCGCGCGCCAGAGTGCGCACACCACCATTTTTGGCACGCAAGAAGAAAAAGGTTTGCCATCACTGTATTAGAACAATAAGTGTTTTGGCATTTGGCCTCTGTACAACACCACATTGAATTTGAAATGAAACACTCAAGATGTGAGTGCAGTAAAGCCTTTTAGATTTATTTCAGGGGGTTTGACAAGTGTGGCATGAACCATTGAGGAATTAAAGCCATTTTAATACACCCACCCCCACTTCACTTCACTCACATCTTGAGTGTTTCATTTCAAATTCAATGTGGTGGTGTACAGAGGCCAAATGCCAAAACATGTATCATTGTACCAATATATGAGAACCTGACTAAATCTCATAGAAAATAACCATATGAATACACAGACCAGGGGTGTCAAACTTGATTTCATTGAGGGCTGCATCAGGGTTGTTTGACCTTGGGTGGGGTGGGGGGTGTTGCCAGCTTGACGTCACTCATCGAGGCTCCCTTTTTGGCTGCAACGGCCTCTGGCAGTGATAACGGAGCCCAGGGAGGCCGCATGTGGCCCATCTGGGCTCAGTTTTTACTGGCAGAGGCACCGTGAGCCAGTCCTTCTCTGTTTCCATGGTGGGCTCGCGGGCCAGATCTAAGCACCCAGCAGGCCGGATCCAGCCCGCGGGCCTTGAGTTTGACACCACTGGCATGGACTGTTATTCTAAAATTCATTTGGAACAACCATTAATTCTAATGGTTATGTTCTAATTCTACAACAAACTGTTCCTTATTTTTCTACGTAAAAGATTTGGGAACTGAACAGCTAAATAATTGCATTATCCTGTACATTTGCCTTCAGTATACAATCTTCCACAATGGTAAATACACAGGACATAAACACTGGGAATGTACTCCTGTGGAAGTATACCTAGTGTCAGGCCTGCCATCTTCAGCATACCTTGCTTCACTGGCATCCTGCCATAAAATGCAGGGGAAGGGGGAGGAGGATGGGCCGTGAGAATGGAATGTGAAACTATATTGAAGAGGCACCAAACCTCAAAGACATTCCCCAAACACCAAAAACTAATGCAATTGGACACTGATGGACTGGTCAAGGGAAGGGGGCCAAGGAAGTGGAAAAAACACAGGCTTTGCGTGGAAATATTCAGATCCAGCTTTGCTTATGCTGTAACCACTTGAACTTAGTAAAAGTGAACCTTTCACTTCAACCATGAAGTCGAGGGCCTTTCTTTCCTAAGGACCAAGTCGGGACAAGCCTGACACCTGGCTTTATCTTTGGTATCTGTTCAAATGTGCTTTTTTACGAAATCTTTTCCCAGAAGCCAAGGGATGCAGATATTTTTGAAAACAGCTCTGAATGGGATTGATTTCTTTCTTATCCCCAATTTTTACTATTGCTGATTTTGTCTTTTATATACTTTATCAGAATCAAGAGGAAAAAAATAAACAAAACTAGAGAGCCTCTCTGCCAAAAAGAAATCCAGATATGTATCCTAGTAGTAACAATCAGCCTGTACAAAATTTGGAGATTAAGATCTTCAAAAAACCTTTGCAGTGATATCTTCCAGGAACAATTCTAAATGGTAAAGCTTTGGCATTTCTTGGGATATGGTCAATTACTTGATTCAGTGTTAGTTACAGGTAGTCTTTGACTTACAACAGTTCATTTAGTGACCATTTGAAGTTAAAATGGCACTGAAAAAAGTTACTTATGACAGTTTTTCACACTTTTGACTGTTGCAGCATATTGATGGTTACATGATCAAAATTCAGACGCTTGGCAACTGACTCATATTTATAGGATGGTTGCAGTGTCCTGGGGTCATGTGATCCCATTTTGTGACCTTCTGACAAGCAAAGTCAATGGGGAAGCCAGATTCCCTTAACTTCTACTTGAAATACTAGTGTGTATGCAATACCTTTTATTGCTCCCCCCACCCCAAAAGGTGGTTAACGGGCACTCATAAACTTGCTGATGGGGAACTGTTTTCCAAAGTTGTACAAGCTACTAGGTTACTTACTTACTTATTTAATAAATAAATAAATGTGGTCTAACTGTAATTGGAGTTCCTTACAAATCTGTATTACAGGCATAACATTTCACAATCCCTTTATAAAGACACTTATCCTTTTAAATCACACTGTTCAAGTTATTTAAAAAATTAAAAATAATGAAATAGTTATATAATCTTCTAACGAGTCAAAGGTTTAAAAATATGCCTCTCAATGCAATATCAAATCAGCTAAAAGAAGCAAACAACAAATTTAATAACTACACAGAATATGTGCCTGACATCCACAGCACATTCTAATACAGATGTTTTAACAGAAACCTATGATGCCAAAAATTTGTATGTGTGTATACACAAACACACACAGACACAAATATACAGAGACAGACACAGTAACTGAGGTTAGGGGAGGATATACACTTGGGTCATGATTATGACATCAGCTAGGGTTTAAGCATTCTTATGTTCAGTTAGGTCTTTTATATAGCTCCTAATTATACTATCTAAATACACTAAGCCAAACTCTGTATTTCTGGTAAGAAGTGAAAGGTCATGCAACTTAATCACTACTGCTGCCAGTAGCAAAAAAGCTAAAATTTGTTTCAGCTATGTTCTTTTGTTCTGAAACTTAATACATTCCTAAAAGAATATTACTTTCCAAGCAGACTTAAATGTTTCAGGAATCAGATGTGCTCCACTAAACCCTCTTTTTGTCCCACTTCCCTACATCAAATGTTGACTCCTGTGATTTCCCATAAAAGATACATAAGCATAATCTTAAATGGGTACGTATGGTTGTGCTAGAGGGCAACCTTTAAATAGTTGTCTCATATCCTTTGGAAAGGATTCATATCTATATTAGCCAACTGTAGGAGAGCCATAGTTAATCTAACTACCGTTCTGTTAACTAAATGCATTTTCACCTCTAAAAGAAAAAAATAAGCTTTAAAATCTAAGTTACAAGAGGTTTCTACTTCAAGAGGTATTTAAAGCATATGTTCAAAGAATGAGACTTTAATAATTACTGCACTATGCACACTAATAATTTGATACTAAATCATGTTAAAACAATTATTTTCTTTTAAACCAATGAGATATGAATACACTCTAAACAATAAAAAGCTATTCTATGCAATTTCATCTATCTGCTTCAATTAAGTAGAAGAAAAATAATAAACAAAAACATTCCACAGATTTGATGCCTGTGTCAAAGACTGGCAAATAAACTATAAATTGATGTAGCTTAGAAAAATGGCTGTTTGCTAAAGAGATCATGAAGCCAAAATGTGTTTTTGTCATGACAACACTATATAATAAAGCACTTCCACAGAAGAGAGCTGTGTGAACCACAAGGAAGACTGCTAAAGCTCACTCTGAACAAACCAGTTGCAGAGGTGGGTTCCCGATCTTCTTAGTGCCGGTTCGCTCAGGGATGCGCTGTGGCTACGCACACGCTTTACACGCATGCACAGTACTTTTAAAAAAGCTGCGCAGAAGCAAAAAACAAGATGCCGCCGCCTATGGCACTGCCAAGAGAACCAGCTCGGGTCCATGGCAGGCCTGGGTCGCTAACGGTTCCAGCGAACTGGGCCAAGTTATTAATGGTTCCATAGAACCGGACAGAACCGGTAGGAACCCACCTCTGACCTGTTGGCTCTGTATCCAGCTTTGCAGCTGGAATGTATGAATTTCTTATTTACCACCTAAGCCTGACAGATGCATAGCAGCTTGGGGAGAGTGGGGGGACTCAAATGCTGTTCCTCAGACTGCAGGGGTTTGGGGAAAAAGAATGGAAAGAAAAAAACACTAGCAGTGGCAAGGGGACAAAAACAGGAAAACTCAATTTCACCTTCCCCTCATTCAAGTATCTTAAGTCTGCTTTTTGGAATGCTGACAATTACAAACAATAACTGAACTCCATCCCATCACTGCACCCCCTCAGGGACACCTCGACTTGCAACAATTGAATCAAACATTTCCATTGCTAAGACAGTTATACAGTGAATTTTGCCCCATTTTATGACCTTTCTTGCCACAGTTAAGTGAATCACTGCAGTTAAATTAGTAACATAGTGAAGGAAGTTAGCACCCCCCTCCCCAGGAATGAAATATCCTAGGAAATATTTAAAAAGGCAGAATATTATATTTCCCTGGATGACAGAAAAGGAGAAACATGTTTTAAAGGCAAAGCAGCTTCCTGCAGCTCTCTGCCCTCCTCCCTTCAGTTTCAGGGTGATAATCCCATCACCCTGGAACAGAAGGGGAGGGGCAGAGAGTTATGGCTTTAGGACATGATAGGATTATCACTCTACTCATCTTGCAACAGAACTCACCACATGGCACCTGGGGAGATTGCATCACCAGCAAGGCTCAACTAGGCCTGAAACAGCCTACAGAGTTAGCTAAGACCCCTGCCCCATGGGAATCTGACAGTCAATCAAAGTGAATTTCTTACACAGGAACAGAAAGGTCTGGGATGGAGTCCAACAGTGTATAAAAAACCCCTGGACTCTCAGCAAGGCCCCTTTTTCAACATCTTGAAGCAAACCATATGGTCCTGCTGTCCACCATTAAGCCATCTTTCCAAGCAGTCTCCATCTTTCCAGTGTCTTTTCCCCCACTTGGAACTGAACCTAGATGGACATTTCTTCCTACGCATTAGAATAAGCAACCCATCACATTTGGCAGGGCCTGAAGGAAAAAAGAAGTGTTATGGAAATACATATAAAGTAATAGGATATTTAAATAAAATATTAATTATAGAAAGTCATTTGATTTAGGAACCTTACCAATTTGCCGTGAGCTAAAATCTGTTAGAACCTATGACGCCTACATCGTATTTATCAGTGAGGCTTTCCTGTAATTATCTAGTAAATGTGTTATGAGTGGGAAATTATTGCACGTTAAGCAAATAACTACAGAAATACCTATTACTTGTTAGGATAATTCCTTGATGTTATTGAAGCTGTATCTAAAATATTACTTTCCCCGCATATTTAAATCAAGTATTCACAACAAATATTTAAATCCATATTGTGTCTTACAATGTCACATGAGGGGCAGCATAATTGCAATGTTTTGAAATGTATACAACCTGTTAATATTTCAACCTCTTTGACGTCTTGCTGCTTTAAGTTGGCATTAATATCAAGTAGCAGACTTTACATTCTTTTCTGTTGCAACAGATTCCTTAGATTCCTTATTTGCAGACCTCACTCTAACATATGTTAATTCCAATATCTATTTCTTGGTCCCTTGGGTATTCTCATGATGTAATCTGCTTAGAAACTTTCCTAAAGTTAATTCCATTTATTGTACAATATTTGTTCTGTTTTGTTGTTATTGTTGTTATTGTTGTTTTTAATTATCAGATTCCTCAGTAGCTAAATGAGGAAGCATACTTTGTCTACCTTTTAAATATTTATTTATTTATTTATTAAATTAAATGCTGCTTTTCCCACTGTCAAGTGACTCTGGAAAGGTTATAATTTCATAAAAACAACAATACAAAAACATTAAAAATTAACAAAAATTGTACACAATTTGTGGTAAGATGTTGTTGCCAAGGTTTACAATTGTTACTGAAATTGAATTTAGAGAATGAATATTTGAAGCCTTGCAAGATTCAATGGACAAAAAAATGGGTATAATATAATGCTTGAACAATGAGAAAATGTGAGAAGAAAGTGTATAAAATTAATATTAAATTATAATTTAAAAGAAGTTTTATGAAATGTACCATTGGTATTTAGCACCTGATAAATTGTCAAAAGATGTACAAAGGTATTTCAAATGTATTTTGGAAATGTAAATGTAAGAATAAACTTTTCACCATCTTTGGTGGACTTCTGATAAAGCAGACAAATACTGAGGTAAGGTGCATATTTTAAGATTCTTAAATTGATTCCTAAATTAAAATTAAATTAAATATTTTTAAAGTGAATATACACATTAAACCAGAAAGTTTTCTTTTAGGTTTAATGGACCACTGGAACTTTGCTGTTATATAGGTTGACAATAGCAAGAATGCTTTATGCACAAAAATGGAAAGATAGTTTAATTCCCACAATAGACAAATGTCTGGAAAAAGTGATGGAACCACAGACGCCTAAATTAACTTCTTTAATAGAAGAAAAGAAAACATCCAACTTTTTTTCTACACAGAAACCACTTTAGGATTTTGTGCTTGAGATGGAATAAAAATCTTTGACTTTGTTTTTTGCTGATTAGAAGGTTTGTTGTTATAGAAATGTCCAGTACGTATTAAGTATGTAAAAGTAAAAAACGGAGGATGTAATATTATTTTATTATGCTGCACTAAAAAGAGTCAAAAGTCAATGTTTTTTTTCTTTTTCCTCCTTTAACCTACACTTATTTTCCCTTCCTCATTTTCCCACTGTTTTCATTTTTATTGGTATTTTATATTTTGATAAGTTTAATAAAATTATTTTTAAAAGTATACACAATTTGTTGTGGCCTACACAATCAGATGTAATCAACAAAGCAAAAATAAGTGGCATTGACTATTCCCTTGGTTTTACAATTATCCACTTATGTTAATGGTGTGATCTTATACCTCTCTTTTGAATCAAGTTTGCTCCTTAAACCGTTGAAAACTAGGATGCAAAAACTTGAGCCTTATCTTACTATCATGGAGATAAATGCAATTGTTTCATAGTTTTTTGGATCTTTTTGGATGGTGGAATATAAGTTGATCTTTCCCATTTCCTTTGACATTGCTACTTTATATATCCAGTTATATATTGCAAGTAACACTTAAAATGCACAGGTTACAACATTTAAATCAATTCTTCTGGCATTTCATCAATGCATTCAGTTCTGTTAGAATTATTTTCAAAGCCCCATTAAACTTTATTTCTTCAAAATAATCTAGCCCTAACTTGGTAGTAATATCAGCAATATATAGTGCTTTACATTTATGTTGTATAGTTACAGCTTTTCTTCTTATACCGTCTTTCGTCAGTACATATTTTCCTTCTTTATTTTGTCTTTTGTCATGCCACGACAATTAAAATGTTTATTATAATCCTAGCAATAACATATATAATAAATATAATAAATATTCACGAACTTTCTGGTACATGTTTTGGATACCATATTCAGTGGCTTCCTTGGCTCTAATCCTGTAAGAAAGATGCAGTCCAACCTGGAAGTAGATGTAAAAAATATATTGGATATTACTGATGCAGGGAAACATGGAATCAATTAGCTTCTGACAGAGGATTGGATAATTCTTCTCTTTCATCTGCTGTGTCCACAGTCTTCTCTAAAAGAGATAAGAACAACCTTTAGGTATCAAACACTGCTGAAAAGATCAGATTTCTAAGTGGCATCTAGTAAGAAAATTAAATATTTAATCAATTAAAGATCACTGAAGTAAAATCATGAGTTAGTTAGATTTCTGAAATCTTTCCAGAATCTTTATTTTGGTTCGGGTATTAAGTCTAATTTCCCATTTTATATGATTTTTGCTATATAAATTCCCTTGTGCTTTTCTTCTCTTTCTACACCAGTGACTGCATCTCTAAGGATCCCTCTCTTTAAAGTACTGAAGTTTGCAGATGATATGGTAGCCACACCATGATGAGTCTGCATATAGATGGAAGGTTGAACAAGTGATGATGCAGCTGGAACAATCTGAAGTGGAACATGCTTAAAACTGTAGAGATGAGAGTGGATTCTAGGAAGAGCCCTCTTCCTTTACTCTTATTATATTTGACAGCACAGTATCAACTGCAGAGTCCTTCACCTTTTGGGGTTCTATAATCTCCCAGGATTTGAATTGGACACATTAGAACCATCATTAGAAAGGCACAACAAAGAATGTTCTTCCTGTGTCAACCCAGGAAGCTCAGACTGCCCCAGGAGCTGTTGATACAGTTCTACAGAGGAATTATTAAGTAGAATAAAATAGAATAACAGAGTTGGAAGGGACCTTGGAGGTCTTCTAGTTCAACCCCATGCCTAGGCAAGAAAGTAGTATTCTTTAGTAGTATAGTAGTATATCATTATATTACTATTTTTAATGCTGTCAGCCAGTCTATTATTTTACAGTAGATTAATGTCCTGAAAAATGGACTCCTTTACATGAAATAATGGACTACCAATAAAATCCACATATCCATCTTTGTAATTATCTATTATTTATGCAAATTATCTACCGCCTGTTGTCATGGATTCCAAGCAGGTCACAGATATTAAAACATAAATAAAATAACGTTTTAATGCTATTATTACTGTATTTTTATCTCACCTTTTCTTCAATTGCTGAAGTTGACCAAAATGGCATATTTGCATTTTATGCTGATGTAGAAGCTCGTATCCATGGATGTGAAAAAGAATGAGAAGCAGAGAGAAATACACTAAAATCCATAGACCAGTGGAAGCTTTAACATTAGACGTTTGCAGATTCTATTAATTATAGGGATTAGCTCAATTAGAATATGTAGAATCATTTCCAGTTATTACTATTCTGACAGTGGTCAAGATGTGCTCTAAACCTGTGTTCGTTATGGCTGTTTTGGAATCAGACTTGGAGGATCTAATTCGATAGTTCTAGAGAATACTAAATTCTTACTTTTGTGAGGCAAGATACTCATTGTCTTAAGGGACATGTGAAGATGGCTGACCTAGACTCTGACAACCATTTTCTGGATACAAGTATGCTTGGAAAAAAAAAGTTTATCCAAATCTATTTTTGTCTAGCTTCAGGTCTGCATATAGCATGAGTGGCCCTGATTTATGACCTTTAGTCCAAAAGAACCATGAGGAATGCAGCCAAATTTATTTTTGGGGATCTCTCGGTTATCTATAATACCATTTTGCCATGGGATATTGTTCAGAGGATTGGGAATGGAATTACAGTGTTATGATGCTTTCATTTTTGCCTGAAGGACTGGGAGATTTTTGTTCAACAGTTTGAACCGTAGGACCCTGAGAAATTAATTCTTGCCTTCTTTCTTTTCAGAATCTGTATGAAGTGGCAGGGGAGACATTTCAGATATTTGAAGTATATATACTGTTGACATGCCATTCGAAGTAAAAATGAAGTACTTTGAATTGATGGCTCTTAGCCCTCAAAAACCAAGAATGTAGCCTATACCGGGTAGCTGGCATCCTCTGCGATGGAACAATTCCCTTTGAATCAAATCTATCATTAAAGGCAAGATAGATTTAATACAGAGGTCTTAGTAAAATTTATAAAAACAAAAATATTAGAATAATTAAATGAAATAATGCTGAACTAAAATGATTCCCTTGGATTGTTATGGATTCATCCCTGGACCCCTCTCCGGGTGCGAGTTCAGAGGAGGAGGAGCTTGAGTTGGCAGAGGAAGTGCAGAGTAGAGCAATAGCCTGGATGAGGGGTCGGAAGTGTTAGTCTGATAGATCAGGCTCAGCTGGGTCGATCGGACAAGTGACAGGCTGAGGCAGAGTGAGATTAGATACAGCTACCGCAAGTTGGCCAGGAGTCCATCTGCTGCCGGTTAACAATGAGGAGGTGGAGTCCACACCTCGTCCTGATTCAAGGACATGTTGGGCAGTGATGAGACAGACACAATGCTGGCCAACTGGACTACTCAGGAGGAAGCAACCTTACCTCTCATGAAGGGCTGCAGCAATGCCAAATACTTAATCTCACCCGAAGGACTTGAGCATTGCTGGAGTAACATACCCAGTTCCATGCTTTGTGCATTTGTGTCTCATGTATCCTGACCTGTTTGGTTCATGGATTGCTTTCCTGAATATTGTGTGTGCCCATTGGACTCAGTTACCCAGTGGTTCTTGCTGTGTTGAGCTCAGAATCTGAATTTGCATTGCAGGAGTGCTTTCTGAGGACTAGTTTGGGATTTTTAATCAACACCTGTAGAACTCTTGCTGTACATATGTATGTGAGGGGAGCGGGGCAGCACATGGATATATGTTCCTTTGTGCAGATGTACATATTTCATTTTTCCATTTTAGGTACAAAAGTGTACTGTTCTGTGGTTCCTCTTAATGCCCAAAAATATGAAACATTAATTAGGATAATGAAAAATATCCAAAATCCATCCAAATATCCAAAAGCAAATGAAAGGATGAAAATCCCTATAGTTTTTTCTTGTGTTGTGTACCCACAACAAATATAAAGGTTTCCCCTGTCCACTCATCTCCAACTCTAGGGAGTGATGCTCATTTCCATTTCTTAGCTGAGGGAGACACCATTGTCTGAAGACATTTCTGTGATCATGTAGTCAGCATCACTATACACCGAGGCGCACAGAACACTGTTAACTTCCCACCGAAGGAGTACCTATTTATCTACTTACATTTGCATGTTTTCAAACTGCTAGGTTGGCAGGAGTTAAAGCAAGGACGGGAGCTTATAACCACTGAGCTATGGCACCCACACAGTACCTACAATATTTATCAACTAATGCAATGTATTCTAAAAACATTTTTTTCCACATCTATCATGGAGCAAATAATCTCAACTAAAAAAATGCTGGGATTTAAATATCAAATAAAATATTATGGTCAAATTCTATTATAAGGAGGGAATGATACAATCAATCAAAACATAGAAAATACATCAAATAAATAGACATATAAAATATATTAAAAAATTATAAACAAAAAGTCTAAATAGAATCTAAAAATCTAGAATGACAAAAAACTAGATAATCATTAAGACTGGTTTATGACACAAGTCACCGTCTGATAAATTTTAGCACTGCTGAACAAAACCCCACGACATTATATATTTTAGCAATGTTAATATATGAGACCAGTAGGGAGGTGTAAAATTATCCTATACACCTTAATGAAGCTAGCATAAACGTCTCTGTAATACTGGCAGAAGAAATTTAGGTTCTCTTGTTTCTCTGGGTCCAGAGTAACACTAAATTAATAATATTCAAAAGCAAATAGAACATATTTTACACTCCTAGGACATTCCATAATTGTCCACTATTAATAAAGATGTCAGCGTTCCAAATAGCATCCACAATTAAATCAGAGTCCAAAGCAAAGAATTGCTCAAAGTTCCAATTTATTAATAGAGCCATGTTGGCACATCTGGTGAAAACCCGAATCTGAAGCTTCCCAGTTTTCACCACCCAGTTGAAAGTTCAAGA
>JANHFT010003006.1:141785-154728 GCA_032467955.1 Pseudoxenodon macrops | reverse complement strand
TCCTTAGTCTGGTCAGCTTCAGCACATTATTTTATCCCCTGGTTAGGGCTGAAAAAAAGCTTCTAAAGTACAGCTGACAGAGAAGCAATGAAAAAAGCCTGCAAAGCCCAGATCGTCAGCGTCTAGTTAGGACTGAAAAAAGCTTTTAAAAAGCTACATTTGGAGTATAAGACGCACCCAAATTTTAGGGGGAGGGAAAAGTGCGTCTTATACTCCAAAAAATTCGGTACTCATTAACTTTCCAGTTACGGTTCTGAATTGTCAAATTTCTGTCTTCTTTCTAACTGCTGTTGATTTTGCAAAAGGTTAACAATGGGAGAAGGCTTCTCCTTGCAAACTCTACCATTTTTGTCTTTTCACCAGGTCAAAATTATACCACAAAATCCAGCCATTTTGCTGCTGACTTTCAGTGGTATGAATTGTGGGGGTTTTAAAGCTGTAAACGTCAACCTGCAGGTAGCATCTCCTCAGATCAGAGGAGCAAGAAGCAGCTAGCCGAATGAGGCTTTAGCGCCTTGCAGAAAGATAAATACAGCTTCGCTGAGTGATAACGTTTTTGCAGTAGAAGATTGACACCCCCATTTCAGCACATTTAAACTGTTTTCAGTATTTATTATTGATAGTACGCTGTACAGGTAGTCCTTGACTTACAACAGTTCAAAGTTACAACGGCACTGGAAAAAAAGTGACTTCTAAAGGAAATACTTTGGTTTTATGCTTGTGTGCAGAGCTGGAGAAGAAGCGCGAAGCAGAGCGGCAAGTAAGAGAGGCTCAAGAGAGGGAACTGCGTAAGCGGGAGAAGGCTGAAGAGAAAGAACGCCGTAGAAGAGAGTACGATGCCCTTAGAATTGCAAAGCAGAAAATGACAACACAACAAAGAAGAGAAACGGGTGGAAATCAAAGTAAGAAAATAATGTGCTTGTGTAAAAGAAAGATAAGAATGATCTGAAATAGGGAAGAAAATATCACCACTAAGTGTGATAAATATGCTGTCACAGAAAGACTAACAAGGACACAGCACATATATGTCTTTAATAGTCTACAGACAGCTGGAAACCCATGGAAGGGGGGATCAGTTCAAAAATGGCAAAAAAGAAAAATAGCAATCCACATGTCTACTGAGATGTTTTATTTGCCCCGTCTCTTTCTGATGCCAGCACTCAGAACTGAGAAGTAGATTGTGGATACATAATTTAGCCATATTAGTAGCCTTTTATTTTTTACATCAGTAAAGCTAATATGTTAGCAATTGGGGAAAAAACGCCGATTAATCTGATATCAAAAGCACTCATTCTCTGAGCTTAAAAGTACAGAAAGATCTTGGGCTGAGTTTAACAGTCCTCATATGTTTGCCTTGATAGGATCAGTTTAAACATGAAGAGTCCAATTAATTTACTTGCTATGCTTTGTATTACTTAAATAGCAGACATGATTTCACACTGGATGTACTTTGAATGTATGGAGTTAGATCTGAGGCAAAATGAATTTTGTTGCTTAGCATGGAATTAATGTTTTTTATTTGGCGGTCACTTTAATACCACATTCTTGTTCCCATTGTTCTTTTTTTGTTTTTTTACAGAGCCCTCTGTTTCCCATCCGTCACATCCACTGAAAAAGGAACGCTCTTGTTTTAGAATTTTGTTGAAGATGCTTCTGCTTCTCCTGTTAGGTGCCCTGAGCACTCTGGCTGTTTGTAGGGTTACAGAGCTACAGCACCAGCCACTGTGTGTCGGTGTGAACGCGCTGTATGAAGATGCATTAACCTTTTTACCAAGTCGTGAAATCTTTCAAAATATACTGCAGCCAAACTCACAGCAATAATGCTGTCTGAGCTCTGAAGGACTCTTGCCTCCTGCTTTTTCCCCTCCCATTAACATAACCAGAATTCCTATGGAATTAAACTCTGGTGAAAATCATTTTCGGTTGTTTAGCAATGGTGGCTTTAAACAGAGCAGAAATATGGCCCAGATCTTCTTTACTGTATCCTTTTTGCAGTTCTTTTTGATAAACAATGTTTTCTTCCTCCATAGTGGAGCCTTTTGTAGGCTGCAAATCCATAGACTTCTGGTCTGTAGAAAAAAAACTGCTTATCAAGTGAAGCTAGCATGTCATTATAAAAAGCTTTACTACGCACAGCCTTTGCATATTACCATTCTAGCAAAGATGCTGAATGTGGAAACCATTATACCAGATGGCTAAATCATCCATACAGTTGAGAGCA
The DNA here is from genome assembly GCA_032467955.1 of Pseudoxenodon macrops. Classification (NCBI taxonomy): domain Eukaryota; kingdom Metazoa; phylum Chordata; class Lepidosauria; order Squamata; family Pseudoxenodontidae; genus Pseudoxenodon; species Pseudoxenodon macrops. The sequence goes on along the minus strand of JANHFT010003006.1, from coordinate 152,507 downwards.
AAGTCTGTTGTTACATAAAGACTCCTTCAAATCCAGTTTGACTCCTGGTTACTTCATGAACGATATGAACACGATTTGCCAGTGCCTTCTTTCAAAATGTTTCCTCACTTTTTGGTATAGCTACAGCTGTAATATTCTCTAGAGCAGTGGCCCCCAACTTTTTGGGCACCAGGAACCAGTTCCATGGGGAGAGGTTTTTCCACGGACCAGAGGGGTGTGTGGTTTCACATGCTGCCTACATCCTGCGGATGGGGCTTCACTTGTTTGCGTGGACCGGTTAATGGCGTGCTATGGACCGGTGCTGGTACATGGACTGGGGGTTGGGGACTCCTGCTCTAGAGTTTTTCAGCCACTATAGTCTTCAGCTCCCACAATTTCCTAGCCAGCATGCTGGAAGTTAAAAGTCCATATATCTTAAAAGTGGCTGAGTTTTTGAAACACTCTCCTAGAGGACTCATATCCAAGCATAGAGAAGCCTAGGTACTGCTTAGTTCTTATTGCATGCACTCCTAGGCAGTATTTCTGTTGCTTCATCTGTGATTTATACATCAAAATGTGATGTTTCACATCCAAAACCTTAAACCTACATATTACAGCATTGAATCTACATCGCACTGCTGGGAAAATGAGGATGTATGCAAGTCTTTCTAGAACAATGTTTCTCAAGCTAGCAACTTTTTAAGATGTGTGGATTTCAACTCCCAGATTCTTCCAGCCATGTCTGGAACTGCAGTCCACACATCTTAAAAGTTACTAGGTTGAGAAACATTGCTCTAGATCAGGGGTGTCAAACTGAAGGCCTGAAGGCCACATCTGGTTCAAAATGTGGTCGGATCCAGCCCATGGGGGGCCATCCTGATCTACCCAATGCGAAGAGGAAAGATAGGGCCAGAGTGGCTTCGGCCTGGTCTACCCAGTGTGAAGAGGAAACATGCCAGCAGTTTGGGGAGTGGTGTCAACCACAGCCCTGATGCGGCCCTAAATGAAATTGAGTTTGACACCCCTTTTCTAGATAGAAACAAATACATACTTCATCTGCCCAAATATAATCTTTTGGCAGACAATTGGCAAGTTTTATCAATGTTGTACCCAAAGATTAGATGTTAACAGACCATAGATTAGATACACCTCTGTAAATTACTGAACAAGTAATATTTGACTAGGCTGCCTCAAGTGAAAATTGTATTGCGGTTGAACTTAGCAAAAACTTCTGTCTGCTGTTCTTACAACAATGTTTCTTTTGCTACCTGAAGTTCAGCTATTTCACATTTTGCTCCAAAGCAGTCAATTTAGGATAAAACTAAAGCCATTGAAGCTTTGAGATGTGTATTAATAAGGTTGAAATTGTGGGAATTTAAGAACATAAATGCAGGTTAGAGAAATTTTTGTAACGTCTATAATGAGAACCATAGCATTGAAATGGTACCTGGGTCACCTATCACTTTAGAAACTATACCCTCCAGAATTATTATTTTTTTTGTAATTTCCATTTACACAGACTTCTACAGAGTACAGGTTCCTGCATTGAGAAACTTCAGTTTAACATCCATTTCAGGGGTAATAATGTGTGTGAAGGAAGAATGCATAGTTTGGTAACGGTTCAAAATGAGGAAAGAGCATGTAAAGCAGATATGCCAAAGTTTGCTGGATGAGGCACTCCAGAATCACTTAGCAGAGCTGCAGTTCAAAGGCTTACCTGACAAATGCTGTTTATTGAATTCTTTATAGGCTATACTTACTACGTTCCGAAGAGTGTACACATCTACCTTCAAATATACTTTCTAAAACAATAGTAAATAATGTTAAGTTAAGGAAATGAAATATTTCACTTGTTTATTGGAAACCATTAAGCTCATAGGTTTCAGATAATTGTTACCTTTTAAAAGAGCCCTCTAAAATTTATAACGTATTATACAGGAAAAGAACTTCAGTTCTTAATTTGCATCAAATTGTCTATCTTCATAAATGGGTTTTATGAAGACTTCCGCAGGATAAAAGAATCAAGAGTTTGGATGGAGATCCAAGCAGTAGCGTCAGAAAAGTTTAATTTATAGGAAGCACGGTAATTACGTTTTTAAAAGTTGCTTGAGCAGAGTTTTACAGAAATCCGCGCTTTTAAGCTCAACCAGTAACGTCCAGGGAAAGGTCGGGGTTATGAGAAGTCATCTGCAAATAAATCCGTTTGGAGAGGTCTGGACCAACTCGCCTCGTTGTTGTCGTCACTCCATCACCACGACGGACGGGAATTTCTGCAAGAAGGTTGTGTCGCTCCTGCTCTGAGGTCTGACTATCATAAGCCTGGATGCAGCCAGAATGCAAAACATTATAAGTAATCGCACACGTTCTGTTGGATAGTTCATAATTGTTTTGAAACCTATGATACATGTCTCAGATTAGGCACAAGATGGAAAAGGAAAGTAGTGTGAGGTTCGATTCCTAGCTCCAGGTAGTTTTTCAACTTCAGTCATTCCATGGAAACTGGTGACACATGGTCTAGAACAGGTGTCAGCAACCTGCGGCTCTGGAGCCGCATGTGGCTCTTTCACCCCTCTGCTGTGGCTCCCTGTCACTCAAAATATGCATCACAACCGCCAATGTGCGACACCCGCCGACACACGATTTATTGAGCTTTTCAACCCCCCAGTAGGCCAACCATGGATAAATCCCAGAAAAGAAAAGTTTCAGAAGAAAAACAGAACATTTAATTCCACTACATATGCCAGTTTTGTAGCCGCTCAGGAAATAGTCAGGCACGGGAAGAGTTTTGTGGCTCCCGGTGTTTTTTTTTCTGTGGGAAAGGGGTCCAAATGGCTCTTTGAGTGTTGAAGGTTGCTGATCCCTGGGCTAGACAATTACCATTTTTAGATGTGCTTGTCAACAGGCAGGAAGATGGAAGCCTAGAAGTGTATCGTAAGACCACCAACACTCCACGCATTCTTAGGTTCAACAGTAACCATCCCTTGTCACAGAGAAACAGCTGTATCAGAACACTCTATGGCAGAGTGAGAACCCCCTGTAGTTACCCAGAAAGCTAAACAACTGGAGAGAAGGTACCTACATGAACAATTCAAGCAGAATGGGTACCCACAAACATTTATTACAAGATACCTGGGGGAAAAGCAAAGGAGATAAAACAAAAAAGATGGTAAAAGACCAGCTCCAGGACACACCCTGCCATACATCAAAAGCATTTCACAAGCAGTAGAACGCAGCTTCCATGATCTGCACGTGGGCACTGCATGCCGCCCAGAGGGTACCGTACGAGGACAAATTATGCATTGTAAAGATCATTTGGAGGTGGAAGATACTTCCAATGTAATCTACCGGATCCTCTGCATGGATTGCCCCTATGTAGGTCAAATGGAGAAGAAACGACCCACCAGATTGCAAGAACACAAGCGAGAGGTCAGACAAGGAGACCCGAACTCATTGGTAACCTCACATTGCAATGAAGAAGGACACACATTTAATTTCATAGCTAGTAAGATCATTGGCCATGCAGGTACAAAGATAGCCAGGAAAACGAATGAAGCCTGGGAAACGGAGCCCCTTCCCTGAAGATGGGCTCCAGCACGAGTCTGAAAGCTCAGAAGATTAAATCTCTGGTTCTGGTGACCAACCCAAATTTGATCGCACGTCATTATCCTGGGCTGGGACACGTATATTTGCCTTCCTTTGTGACAATCATAATTCATTAATTAATTGTTTACATTTCCTGTAAAGACAATGCAGATTAGCGGGTCTTCATATTATCTTCTTTTGGGAAATTACCACCCAGGCTGGAAAAAGGGGTCAAGTGGGGTATTAGCCTCAAGTAGCTGCAAGAGGAGCCAAGATTCATGAAATCTTATCTAGTTTTTTTCCAGGAAACAAGCAATTTTTTGTATTATGGGTCAATAAAGTTCTTTCTTTAGTTATTTACGAGTGGATTTGGTTGCTTGCACCTGACATCTGCATAACAACAACTCAAAACAAACAATCCAAAAGTCTTTCAAATAACATTTTGTCCTGGATCTTCCCAGTGTAGCAACATGCATTCTAACCAGAGGTGGTATTTAGCCAGTTTGGACCGGTTTGGGTAGTGGCGACTGCTGGTGGGCTCTCCCACCGCCCCAGCGCTATGCTGTCCTATTTAGCCACGTTTTCTAAGCTGTAAGCATGTGTGCAAGCTGCATGCACAAGCAAAACACATGCGCAGAAGGCCGGGCGCATGCGTGGAAGGTGCGCACGCACGTCGAACCAATGTTAAAAATATGTGAAACCCACCGCTGATTCTAACAGTATTTTCAAGCCCTCATTAAAAGGAATTCTGATTATATGTTTGCCTAAGTGGAAGAAGACTCAAACTATAGAATGGACAAGCACATAAAACCACACACACACGCACGCACAAAGATAAAAGTTCAGTCAAGCTCAACTCATGTTGACTTCCCAATATAGTCAGCCATTTGGAGACTTACAGGAGGCATTCATACAGCTGCTAACCATGCCCGATTCTGCTTAGCATTTGGGCCGTTCCACAGCATTCTATAGCACTGAGATTCTTCCGTGGACTATAGGAAGGTTGGAAGAGGATTCATATATGTATCTGTCTGACTGGAAAATTGAGTTTCTAACTGTGTAACAATTTCTAAGCACTTTCCCTCTTCTGGAAATGTTGTTCTGAATTCTCCAGGGAGATGGGAGTGAATATTAGGAAACACTGGAGGAACAACGTGAATATCTCCTCCACTGTTTGTAGAGTGTGCTGGGGGAAAAAAAAGTCAAGATGGCAGCCACAATGGGATTGTCGAGGCACCTCCTTGTCTTTTGAATATGCGTCGTACATTTTAAAAGCAGCAGAGCCTCAAGTGCATTGTTGTGTTTGCCATCACTTGACTTTCTTGACAACATCCTGCATACACTCCTGTTTTTCCCCCTGTGGATTGTAGGGCTTCTCATCTTCCAGATTTGGCAACTGCCTCAGGCTGGCTTCAATTGGACCTCACCCCATTCCTAAGAGCTCCGTAACGGTTGCAGGAACTGGGCATGGCTAGTCTAGCAAAGAGAAGGACCAGGGAAGCCATGATAGCAGTGTTCCAATATTTGAGGGGCTGCCACAGAGAGGAAGGGGGTCAAGCTATTTTCCAAAGCACTTGAAGGCCAGACAAGGAGTAATGGATGGAAACTGATCAAGGAGAGATTCAACCTGGAAATAAGGAGGAACTTTCTGACAGTGAGAACGATCAACCAATGGAACAGCTTTCCCTTAGAAGTTGTGGGAGCTTCATCACTGGAGGATTTCAAGAAGAGACCGGACTGCCATTTGTCAGAAAAGGTGTAGGGTCTACTTGGGCCGGGGGGGTTGGATTAGATGGCCTACAAGGTCCCTTCCAACTCTGTTAATCTGTAAGTTACGAAGGAAGGCAAGATTCCCTCCACCACCACCCTGCCCGAAAATGTTATCTATGAATTTGAAGGAATCATAAACGGACAATATAAGTGACTGCTGAAACTGAGCAAATAAGTGGGAGATGCCAATGGCTGCAGACATCACGACGTCTTTGAAACTCAGCTTCAGAAGTGACTTGGAAGGAACTGACTCATCCCTGAATGCTGTTGAATTTTAACCCTCCTTGTGACACCTCAACGGAACTTATCTCTCCTTCCTTCCCTATTCAGTTGCTTCTTCTGCTCACCTCGTCTCTATCCACTTCCCCACTCCACTTCTCTTTCCTTCTGTCTTCTCACCTAGGTTTACCAGATCTTAACTAAAAAAACAACAACACCACTCTGGACCACCTTTGGATAGTAACAATGAAATATAGATAACCCTCTTCCCCCGCCCCCCAATTAATGATTATCCCATTTTTGGTAGACCAGAGCTGGAAATTCTAACTTCTTCTTTTCTTCATCTTGGTTGGGGGTTGTTGTTTTTTTGAGTGGCGGGGTGGGGTTTCTTTGGAGAAAGTGCAGGAATAATAATATATGTACACCAGAGGTGGGTTCTACTTACCTTCCCTACTGGTTCGGAGTCATGCTGGAAGTGCGCACACGCTCATCACTTCTAGGCAAAAACCCTCTGTGCATGCACAGAAGGCTTTACACATGTGCAGATGGTTGTTTTTTGGCCGGTTTTTTGGCCAGAGGAGTGGTTCAGGTGTGTGTCCAGTCGGCCATTGCTGCCGGTTTGGCGAGCTGGTGGAAATTCCCACTACCGGTTCTAGCGAATGGTCCAAACCAGCAGGAACCCACCTCTGATATACACAAATATCCAGATGCCCAGTGCAGGTGCTACAGGCCTTTTGTGTGTGTGTCGGTGTGTCTGTCTCTCTTTTTTTGTGTATCCATATATGTATATGTCTGTCTGTCTCTCTATCTATCTACATACACAAACACACACATGTGTGTGTGTGTGTGTGTGTCTATGCTGTGTATATATATTCTATTTTATCTTTCTTTTTAGGGGAAGATAATTTTATCTTCAAGTTTGTCTTGTTTTTGAGTGAATGCTTCATTAGATAAAAGGACAAAACCAAAAGGATGTATTTGGAGAAATGCACGCTATTAAAAAATATATATATATAGAACTTTAAAAAAAAACTTACTTCTAACAATTTGAATGTTTGCAAAGCAGGAGAAACTCAAAATAAATAGAACTTGACAAGCTCACAAAAATAAGAAACTCAGACTGAAGGAAAATGACCTGACCCACCACCCTTGGTGTGGCTCAAAGATCCAAGAGGGGCTTCATAAACCAAGGTTAGATGATTGCCTGGAAGAGAAGATCACGTGAATCGAATATTATGTTACAGGCTGAAAACAAGTCATGTACTAGACACAGAGATTTGTTTTCCTCTTTGTGAACAGTTGCACAATTCTGGGGATTCATTAGCAAAGGAGTGGTTAGTCTTTTTGATGCACCAGAGTTACTGCTTTCTGCAAAAGACAAGATACTGGAATGCAATGGAATGTTCTTTGATCTGCACCAGCCCTGAAAATGGTTCGTTGCATTACAAAATCAGTTTTAAACCCCAACTCTTCAAAGTCAGATCCAGTGAAGATAGCAATATTATTATAGGAAGTGCTCTGGAGTGGTTACAGTATAAATTCCAGCTTCAGTTTCAGCAACTATGAAATATATGACTATGCAGGCAGTCCTTGACTTACAACAGTTCATTTAGTGAATGTTCAACAAAGTTACAACATCACTGAAAAAAAGTGACTTATGACTTTGTGAGAAGTGACTTTTCACACGTATCACCATTGCTGCCTCCCGATGGTCACATGATTTACATTTGGATGCTTGACAACTGGGTCATATTTATGACCCTTGCAGTGTCCTTGGTTCATGTGATCACCTTTTGCAGTCTTATGACAAAGACAATGGGGAAGGCAGATTCATTTAACAGCCGGGTTACTAATTTAAAAACTTCAGTGATTCGCTTAAACCAGGGGTCGGCAACCTGCGACTCTGGACCCGCATGTGGCTCTTTCATCCCTCTGCTGCAGCTCCCTGTTGCCAGTCGGCTCCACAATTGATAGGGCTTTCAGTTAGGACAGGTAAAGGAAAAAGGATGCCGCACTAGGAGGAGACTTTGTGGCGGGGGAAGTGAACTTCTGGTTGGCTCCAGAATTGAACAGGGGGCTTCTGGTTAGGACATTTGTGACTCTTTGAGTATTTAAGGTTGCCGACCCCTGACTTAAATAAATGTGGCAAGAAAGGTTGTAAAATGGGGCAGAAGTCACTTAACAAAATTCTCACTTAACAATATAAATATTGGGTTCAATTGTTGTCGTACCTGTAATATTGTTCATGCTTACAAAGAATAAAAAATACATTTTGGTGAAAGGTGTTGGACTTAATGCGGTACAGTCAAAATATCCAGAATTGGGAGATGATAGCTTTAAAAGGAAATAGACAAAATGGACTATCAAGGTGTTTGTTCCCTCTGACTTAGTAAGGAATCTTCACACCTTGTGTTATTCACTGCAAATTGTAGCCATTCTCTGATAGGCTATATATACTATGGTGAAATTATAGAATAATAGGCAAGAACTGCTAAAATTGTCATGATAATTATTACTAAATTTCACTGTGTGGGCACACTGGACAGAGATATTCCTTACTGACAGTCAAGGTAACTTAAAATTATATGTATTAACTGGATTATGTGTTGAAACTCAAGAATGTCACTTATACCGCTTATACATATTGCTGAAGCGATTGGCTGATTTCTTTCCCCTATAATATCAGCTTGCAAACCCTTCCCCTTATAGGCAACCCAAATCATCCTTGCTCCTTAATTAATGGATTCAAGCTTTATGAGAGCATTGGGAGCTTAATGAAATCTGCACTGTTTTATACTAAGAACCAATTAATTAATTTGGGGGAGAATCTGTTGGGTTGCCAAACCACTTTGCGAACTGAAATGCAATCAACAACCAGTATTCACACTTCTCTTGATTTTGCAATCCAGTCCTACTAATTAAAATAAAATGGTTTGCCCCAAAGTGGGCCATTGGGAAGAGTTGGCTTATTCCCTCACGATGAATGAAAACCACAAAATTCTCTTAGTAACTCTAACGCTTGTAAAAAAGGCTGTGATATTTTAGTGGGCCTCAGTTCACGAGAGAGCGACTGGGACCATTTGAATTAAATGGAGCCGTTTCAGCTAGGAACAGTCTTAATTGCAGTAACAGTAAGAGAGTTCAATCAGAGTCATGTGTGGCTGTTTACAAGAAGCTGTGGCGGATACTTCAACAAGGGAAAATCCCCTGAAAAAGCCAGATCCAGGCTGTGTGTACTGCAGCCACGGCTGGGCTTTTCCTGAGTGCAAGAGAACGATGTCACTCATCCTGAGCACACTGTGTGCTGTACCGACAGGCTGCTAGGGTGGGGTTTACAGTCACACACGACACACAGCAGTAGAGCTTGTTTGGCAATCTTTGGAACTGGCCTAGTGACTTTTGACACAGATGCAGAAGAGTTAAGCTCCATTAACCCTTTCCTTGCGTCTTTGCAAATGTTATTTCTCCAGCTACTCATTTACCTTTTGCAAGGGATCAGAATAGGTAATCACTCAGAGCAATATTGATGTCATGATTCAACATTTATTTATTTTATTTTTATTTACTTATTTCATCAAGCATCTATTAGATAACAGATATAAGTATAAACATGATTATGAATACATGAAATCGATACGAATATTAGGACAGGGACGGTAGACATGCTGGTGCGTTTATGCACGCCTCTTAAAGCATCCTGAACTTCTTATTGTCTTTTTTTAAGGCAAGTTTCTCATGAGGACTTTGAGGTGGGAATTCACACCTTCTTCGCCACACTGTTGAAATGTACTCTACATGACTTTGAAGACCATCTAAAAGTTGCAGATGGTCCAGAATGCAGCAGTCCAGTTGTTGGGGGGCCCTCATGTACACAAGACTGAACTAGCTTCCCATCATCTTCTGGGTGCAATTCAAAGTGCTGGTTATAACTTTCAAAGCTGTACGTGACTCCACACTGGAGTATATGTATATATATATATATGACCACACTCTTTGACTTGCTCGACTTATATGTCTCAGGAAGAACCGGTGTGTGGTTCTCCACTTCTATGTGGTGCGGAGACTTGGAGGAACTGTTTTTCTATTAGTGCACTTACTCTTACTTATTTTTACTTACTTACTCTTTGCAGCAGCCTTGCTCCAAAAACTCGATCAGCTCACACACTGCTAGCTTTTTGTAAGCAACTAAAAAGTTATACATTGTTTAGTGACCGCTCAAAGTTATGAAGAACCTCTCAAAAGCTACTTATGGCCTATTCTGGTGGCTACACACACGTCCATGGTCATAGGACTGCATTTTGAGCTCTTGGCAACAGGCTCACCTTTACAATCATTCTACAATCACATGACTGCAATTTGTGATGTTTTTGATGCTGGTTTCTGGACTTTTCGGCAGTTTTTGGCAAAATACACCCAGCAGAATAGGTTGCATTCATTTAACAATTGTAGTGTTTGCTTAATAACCTCTGGAAAAAATCTACTTTTTTTTTTGTAACTTATGACTGTGGTAACTTACAATGGAAATTCCAGGCTTCATTATGTTAGTAAGTCAAAGACTGCCTACTGAATACTAAAAAAATAAAAGTTATTTCAGATCACCTTTGGAGCGTGAATTGTTGCCACTGGTTACTAATTAGCTGATCTGTAATTGGGGTAAACAAATCCTGTTTGGAGTAGCAGTTAATGCCAGAACCTAAGAAATTCCAAGACTTGTCCTGCTTCAGGGAGAAGCCCAGCATGGTGACTATGGGCCAATCAATCCCTCTCAGCCCTAGGAAAGAGCCAATGGCAAACCATGTCTGAAAAATCTTGCTAGGACAACTGCCAGGATTTCTCCAGACAGTGTCTGAGAATCAGACACGATTGAATGAAAGAAAAATTGAGGGTCGATTGGTTTTTTTATTTTCATACTACGATTCCTTTATTGTATTTCATTGACGTATTATAAACTGCCAAGAGTCTCCTTTGATTGCAACAGATATATGGCTAGTAAATAAATTAGTCGATCAATCCCAATGCTTATCTGGCCAGCATCAGGCATAATACTTGAGAATTAGGCACTGGGTTCCAAGTGGTCAGGAATTGCTCATTTGTAACCTATGACTATCATTACGTGTTGCACCTTATCATTCTTGACAAATGTATCTTGTATTTTTATGTATACTGAGAGCA
>JANHFT010003006.1:102736-116404 GCA_032467955.1 Pseudoxenodon macrops | reverse complement strand
AAAACGGGCCATTTTTCACAAAAATGGGATGCAGGGGCGGGGCTTCAGTAGGCCAAAATTGCTGTATTCGGTGTATAAGATGCACCAACATTTCCACCCTCTGTTAAGGGAAAAAAAGGTGCGCCTTATACTCTGAAAAATACGGTAAGTATTGTTCCAGTAGCTCTGATGATTATCTGTGATAATCCCTGGAAAGCCTCACATTTGAATTTTGCAAGAGGATATGTAGAACAACCTTTTGATATTGTCAAGATGAAGGCAGCCAAGGGTTCTTTGTAAGAGTCAGGTATAGCCGGAAAAATCCATCTGTTATGGTTGTTTGAAGGTACCAAATATCCCTAAATCATTATTCCTTTATTAATGAAGAACTCCCTTGGAGCAAAACCACCTAGGTTTCTCTGGGCCATTCTTTAGCACAGTTGTTCTAGTAGTGGTGGATGAATAATGTAAATTGTCAGAGATATTCTGTAGCTTCAGTGAGCATTATCCTGGAGTCTCTTATACTCAAACAGAGATAAAAGTGTTATGTTTAATAAGTGGCCTTCGTTTGGCATGAATGGAATTCTGAGCCTTTCATAAAGCAAAATGACACCAAAGTTGGGACACCTTAATCATATCACTCAAGGGCAAATAGCTTGGCAAAATATTTTTCCACTCATGGAACGCCTTTTGAGAAATGCAGCATCTCCTTATCTGTTGAACCAGTGATTTCCATGTTTCCATATTGTCAATGTTTATTTAAGACTATCTCTCATTATGACTTGGTGTTAACCATGCTACGAGATAAGTAAGGGTATGGATTAGATTTTCCCGAAATAAGTTACTTAATTCCCTAAAACACATTGTTTCTTGGTGCCTTAAATGCACAAAAATCACAGTAAATAGAATTCTGAGCTAAAATGTTTTTTTTCCTTTTTAACTAGAAAGTACCCTGTTTCCCTGAAAATAAGACCTCCCCAGATAATAAGCCCAATCAGGCTTTTGAGTGCATGCGCTAAAATAAGCCGTCCCCCGAAAATAGGCCCTCCCCAAAACACAGCAGCAGTCATGAGGTAACCACGCTCTCTGCCTCTTGCCCCTCAAAAATAATAAGACCTCCCCGAAAATAAGGCCAAGCTCTTATTTCGGGGGTCAAAAGAAAATAAGATCCTGTCTTATTTTCAGGGAAACACGGTAGTTAGTTACTAGTTAAATAATAAGCAGCGGGAATAAATGGAGATTTGAGAAATGTCCCATTGTTGGATCCCACAATGTTTTGCTAGCAGTGTTCCAATATCTCAGGGGATGCCACAAAGAAGAGGGGATCAAGCTATTTTCCAAAGCACCTGAAGGCAAGAGAAGAAACAATGGATGGAAACTAACCAAGGGGAGAACCAAGCTAGAAACAAGGACAAAATTCCTGACAGCGAGAACAACTAATCAGTGGAACGGCTTTGGCCTTCAGAAGTTGTGGGCGCTCCATCACTGGAGACCTTTAAGACGAGATTAGACAACCATTTTGTCTGAAATGATGTAGGGTTTCCTGCTTGAGCAGGGGGTTGGACTAGAAGACCTCTTAAAGTCCCTTCCAGCTCTTGTTATTCCGTTTCTTTCATTATAGATCAATGATTCTAATTGGACGTTTCATTGCATTTGAAAATTAGAAGTTGACGAAAGACCGAGCTTGATAATACGATTAGTGCCACCACAATTGTTAACGCCATTAGATTACGATACTGCCGCGTCTCGTTGCAGCGTGTGCAGTGGGAGAGGTGCCCACAAGGAAAAGATGTGGCTCAGCGTCAGAAACTTGTTTTTTGTTTTGTTTTTTAAATTTCAGGATGTGAAGTTGACAGCCAGCAACGACGACTACTACTTTGTGTTCGAGGATTATTTATATCAGGTGAGTATTTACGTGGCGCAAATGGCAAATCATACGTCAACTGGAAGAAGGACATTTGGGCCAGAGTAGAGTTTGTTCTGTTTACTTTGTAGATCAAATAAAAGTTGTAAGGCAACAGCTGCTCTTAAGTTAGAGCTACGGTCTGTTGCTAGGAGTACCGTATTTTTCGGACTATGAGACGCACCGGTGTATAAGACGCACCAAGATTTCAAAGAGGTAAATAAGAAAGAAAAGTTTTTGGCCTCCCCGGCCCCAGGAGCAGTCTGCAGGCCTCCAAAACCCTCTGCGCACCCAGTTTTTGAGAAAAATGGGTGCATTTTTCGCAAAAATGGGATCCAGAGGCGGGGCTTCAGGAGGCCAAAATTGCTGAATTCGGTGTATAAGACGCACCAACATTTCCACCCTCTTTTATGGGGGAAAAAGGTGCATCTTGTACTCCAAAAAATACGGTATAAATTCACACACACACACGCACACACACATTGATGACAGTTGCAGTGTTCTGAGGTCATGTGATCATCCTTTAGGAAGCAAAGTCAATAAGGAAGCCAGATTCACCTCACAACTTTATTATTTCGCTTAATACCTGCAGTGATTCACTTAACAACTGTGGCAAGAAAGGCCGTAAAATGGGGTAAAACTCACTTAACTGTCTTGCTTAGCAACATAAATTTTGGGCTCAATTGTGATCGTAAGTCGAGGCTTACCTGTACCATAATTCCCATAATTCGCAGCAATCATGATCTGTGACTATGATGATTGCAGGTAATTGGATCTGTTGCCCAACCAACCTGTCTGGTAGCAGGCTGTTTTAGGAAAGGCTGTCATAAGTCTTCTACACTTTCCTGTACAAAATCATTCAAATGCTTTGCAGCATTCTATATTAAACAGGGACAATCTAGCAACTTGCTACCCAATTAGTCGGTTCTTTACTATAAGAGAGCTGAAATGTCCCAGTCTTTAATGTGTCTTAACCACACAGTAGTATTGATGGGGCCAGCTTCTATCATCTGTATATTCAAAGCCGTGTTAACTCTATTAGATTCTTCTCTTGCTGCCTAGTGAAAGATTTTATACTATAATGCCAGACAGCATCTCTGCAGATCCATTCTGAACAATCTGATGATTACATTAAATGTGTCATTCAGATAATTTGCAATTTCACAAACATATCCAAATTCCTGCTAAGACCGGTTTAGTGGTTGAGGGATTAAGGCACCAGGCCCAAAACCAGGAGACTAAAAGTTCTACTCCCATTTTGGGCATGAAAGCCAGTTGAGTGACTTTGGGCCACTCATACGCTCTCAGCCCAATTCACCTTAGAGGGTTCTGGTTGTGGGGAAAATTAGAAGAGGAGGAAGGAGTACTAGATATATTTGCCACCTTGAGTGGCAAATATACCCACCTTGAGTAAAAATAACAAAAGGGTAAAAAAAAAATCAAAAATGTAAGCCCTCATCTCAGTCTATTACACAAGACAATTGTAAAAGTAAAGGAGAAAAAAAAATCAGTAGGCTGTTTGGAGGAAGAACTAGATAATTATTAAACTCATTTTACCACATTCATATGGTTATTCACATCCACCATCTCTTCATTATGCTTCCATTGAGGCCCCGTTGCCAAGTTCCCCTACCATTCGCAACCCAACCATGCTTTCTCCTCTCTATGCTTATCTCCTTTTCCAGGTGATCCATCCATTTATTAAAAAAAAAAGGCTCTCCCACCTGAACACCAGGGTTTTCAGCAGCCCCTGTCTCCATTCGCTGTGCTCCAGACTGAGATCCCACCAGTCGCTGGTTGCTATTGAAGTAAGAAGGAGGACATTCCTGTAGGATGGGAGGAGGAGAATATTAAAAACAGAAGCTGTGTTTTCCTTCTGGAAATTTCAGACTGGAAAAGCAACCTATTACTCAACACGAACTAGCGAGTGGTACACAAGAAATACTAATTCTAATGAATCCTCTCTGTGGAGCCCATTCTGTATATTCCACTAAAATGTATGGCGTATGAGTAGGGAAGGGAAGAATAAACTTTGCTTTCCTGAAATGGAGACATACAAGGCAGGTACACCATTGCAAAATTCCCCAAACAACAGGGAATAAAGGCAGCATCCCAAACCAACTCTTGGTATCCTGGTGTTGTTCTCTTGAGCTTCTATCTGTTCTCTCCCCCCCACCACTAGCAGCAGCTCTCAATGAGCTGAGTAATAGTCCCACCACCAAGAGTCGTAAGGCGTGCATAAGCGCACCAACGTGCCTACCATCCCTGCCCTAATGTCCTCTTTTATTCGTATCCACTTCATGCATTAATAATCACGTTTATACCTATATCTGTTATCTAATATGTGCTTGACAAAATAAAAAAATAAAAAGGCTGCTCTTGATCATGGAAGCCCCCTGGAGATATGCCCCCACCTCTCTCTAAAGCGTGATTTTCAATTGGGTGGGAGGAGTTTCCAATCTCCCTCTTTCTTCAACCAACCAACCACCCCTGAGAGATAAAATGAGATGAAAACGACACATTTCTTGCACATACAGAATCTGCTGTGGCTGACTAATCTTACTGGGTGCTGCTGTCCAATTATGCCGAAGGTTAGCAGGTAGGTTAGGCAGAGGTTGATAGGCCATCTGCCACCATGGAGGGTTGCATGCGTGTTCAAAACAGGCAAGATGCTATATGCAGGGTTGCAATGCAAGTCCAACCTCTTTGCCCACCTATATGACATCAATGCCCGTATGAAAGAGGGAAGCTTGAATCCTGAGGCCACATCCACTATCTTGCTGGTTTCAACACCTGCCACTGTGGATGCCAATGAACAGACTACAATGCGTACACTTTTCCATTCTCCAACAAAAGAGAATGCAGGGAATCTTAGCAGTAATAGCACAGGGTTGTTGTAACTACAGTGAAGCTACCCGGAGGAGTTCCCTCAGGGCCCCAAGATGAGGGCGAGCCTTTGTAGGTCTCCACTTTCCCTCTACATTGCTGGAATTATAGTAAAAGAAATGAACTGGGGAGTAGATGGCTGTTTTAGACCAAGTCCCCAGTTGCACAGATAATGGCCTGGCAAATATTTTGCTCTGTCCCCATAATGCTGCCTTCATCCAATACTCAAGAGCTCATGGAGTAAGGCAGGCTTACGCTGTCCTTTAGTTGTACCAGTGCTAAAGTGGCATTTTTTCCTTCTTATTCCAACACTATCTAAGGGCAGCCTCAAGTAGGTAAAACCCATTAGGCTCTGCCACCCATTACCCAAGAGAGAAATGGGGTGACTGCAGTGAGTTCTAGGAGAAGGATCACATGGAAACGATGAATTTCATAGCTGTATTATTTCCTGCTGGCTGAAGGATGAGTGGTAGGCATTATGCTCGGGTAGAGAAATGCCCCAAGACTGATTGGATTGGCAGAGAGGTATGCATACCTCTGTGAGCAGCTATAAATCATTTTATATATTGGGAGAAAGCCAGTCTAAATGCAGCAGCAAGGGTCAACACTGGTCTCAATCACAATTGTGATAAGAAAAGATGTCCGAAAAGTACTTCTCCTCCCACATACAAGGAGGCGTGTTCACAGGAAGCCCCACCCACCACAACACTTATTTTCTTCATCTGATCCTCCTTATAACTATGCAAAGTGTTGTTGTTCTTGAGTCCAGCACCAGTTGAAATGTTAGGCCTCTGAAACCAGACATTTCCTTTTTCAGACAGCAACTTCTCTTCACTCACTCACTGAGGGGAGCATTTTTTTGTGTGGTTTTGAGTAAAATGACACCTGTCTGGATATTTCCACCTGGCCATATGATATTACAGTAATCCTACTTCCTAGAACAAGGAGAGAACAAAAGCAAAGCTTTGATTGGGTATCACACCAAAGCTACTGCTTTTATTCTGGGGTTGTTGTTTTCATGATACTTATATATATATCCTTAAATAAGTACGTGGGAGAATTTTTTTTCTTTAGTTCTGTTTGATGTAACTTTGCCAAATTTGCACAATAAATAAACTAAAATACAATTATGCTCCAATCAATGCTGTGGTTTAAAAAAAAAAGAGTGCTGGATACAGTGTGTGTGTGTGTGTGTGTGTGTGTGTGTGTGTGTGTGTGTGGTCCTTTGGTTATCTGGGCCAGCAGGAACTGTCCGACTACCAGATGCTAGTTTACAGATCTTCACAATCTATATCTCACCTCTACCCTCTTCTGCCAGTATATTTATTTTTCTTTCTTTCTTTCTTTCTTTCTTTCCTTTTTCTTTCTTCTCTCTCCCTCTTTCTTCTCTCTCTCTCTCTGTTTCTATATTCTCTGAAGCAGAAAAGGATCTGATTCAGACATTTGGGATCTGCATTATTTTCTATTAAAGACAGAAATATGATAGAAAAAGGTGGTTCAGAGGAGGTGAGGAGCAGACATAAAAGTAAATAGGAATGTGCGTTTCCAGGGAATTTGTTTTAATAATGAACTCACAAATGACCTGAACCCAGAAGTCCTGATGATTGCTATGTAATTATGCCACTCAGTTCTGATTACTGAGGAGAAAGTCCAGAGAATACGATTGTTTTCAAGCTCCTCTTGTCTTCTTTCCAGGGTCATCTGCGCAACTCAAGTGCTAGACTAGACAAGTATTTGATCTGATCTAATATAACTTTTTGTTCTAACATGCAACTTTCAAAGATGTGTTTCTCTGACTATAGAAAGTGTAAGCCATCTTGATCATTTCAATATTATTTTACTAAACCTATTAGGCAGTGTGGTGCCATCCTCCCCCAAGGTTTGCATATGCAACTGCATGTGTTTGCAATGGCAAAATGACTGTGACCGCATTCCCTCTTCAATGCCCATCCGAAGAACAATGATCCCATGGGGAGCTACGGCTAAAGGAGCCAAAGTGAAAAGAAAAGTGAGTCATCTAGTAAAACCCCTATCACTGGTCCTTCCCAGAGTTTTTCCACCATTCCTGTGGGGAGGAGAGTTTTCACTCGATTGCGGTTGAAAGTCCTTTATTGCTAACAACGGGGCAACCCTCTCTGGAGGAGGGACAGGAAAACGTAATTAGAGATAGTACTGTAGTCACTGTGTGACCAGTCACATTGTAAAGACATGTAAAGCATGAATTTCAATGACTAATAGAGGTCAAAGACTCCATTTTGCGTTTTCCCCTTTTTTCCTAAACTACAAAATTGAGTGCTGTTTGAAGACAAAAGCCTTGTCAAGTGGAACTATCAGAAAGGAATATTAGTTTGCCAATTATTCCCATTGCGGAGTCCAGCCAAATGAACCAAAAGATACCCCCTATGCCCACCCCACCCCAAAGCAAAACAAAAACAAAGGACACCTTCACCAGCACCCATGAGAAATTTCATGTTTGGTCTGAAATCTGAATCTGGCATTTGAAAAATAAGCAGAATAATAACAGAGTTGGAAGGGACCTTGTCGATCATCTAGTCCAACCCCTTGCCCAAGCGGGAGACCCTACACCATTTCTGACAAGACGGCAATCCAGTCTCTTCTTGAAAGCTTCCAGTGATGAAGCTCCCACAGCTTCTGAAGCCAGAACTAGATATTGGTTTAGGGTAGTGATTCTTAACCTCAGACGCTTTAAAATCTATTGGTAGGGAGCTAAAGTCCATACCTTAAACACTGCTTTAGGTTTTGCAAGTTTAACTGACACGTGTCACAGATTCACCGGACCTGAGCTCAGCATGACTGCTTTAAGATCACCATAGACCAACATTTTCAAGACAGCTAAACAAACTTTTCAGGAACCTTTGTAAATGGGCATGCAAACATGAAAAAAAAGTGGGATCTGTGTACCTACTAAAAAGTATAGTTGGCCAGATAATTCCAAATCAGACAATAGCTTAAAGGATTCATCCCATGTCTGTTCCTCTCCAAATACTACAGCCTTTAAGAATTCCTGGTCGACTGGTAGCTCAAAATTCTGGGACATTCCAATGGACACAGGGGACAACAGGTTAAAGAAAAAGTTAGCAGGATATGTTTTTTATGCTGGTCCGTTTCAATGTGGTTCGTTTGTTTTTAGAAACAGACCAAAACCAGTCAACCGTGGTTAACTCGGCAAACAATGGCTAAACCAGTAATAGCTTTTATGCATTATTTAAAATAGTGGCTAGGTTTAATCATATGATTAAGCATCAGTATGTTTTCCCTGAAACTGTCCAACCATTTGATTTCTTATCCAAGAATGGATATCCACATGGGTTAGAATCAAGGGGTGATTTCTTTCCAGGCAATTGATTTTCAAAGAGATGAAGAGAACTGAGTCCTTGGGGACATCTATCTAATCCCAGGGCATACAAGCCAAGACAGTTTGACTCGACCTCAGCTTTTGAAACCAAATGAGTGACTTTTCAAAGCTCTAAACATAGGACGAAGATAGCAATTAGGCTGATGCACTTCTTCTGAGAAAAGTAAGCAAGAACCACCATGAGAACTAAATCCTTGGGGACATCTATCGACTCACAGGACATGCTCTCCAAGCCAAGATAGTTTGACCCGACCTCAGCTTTTAAAACAAAACGGGTAAACTCTGAAAGCTCTAAACAGAGAGAAGCATGGTTCTTAGGCCGATGCACTTCTAAGAAAAAATCACCAAGAACCACTGTGAGATTCGTGACATGCCTTTGCACATAAAATCAGCTAGGATGACCAGGCTAATTGTCATACTTTCACCCTGGAAGCTTCCTTGCCTTATTGAACAGGGGCGGCTTAAGAAAAACAAATGTTGCATGAAGGCAGCCTTTCTACTTACCCTGGGGACATTTGGTAATAAAGAACTTCCTGAGAAAAAGCTGTCCCAAGAAAGCCTTATCGCAAAATACTCGGCTGAATCATAGATGAGACAGATGTCAGCTGCTTCCAAGCTATTCTCAAGGAGTTTCTACAGAGAATCATACGACGCTGCATGTCTTAACTTTCCATAATTCCATATGATTTAGATTTACTACATAACGATTCCATTCTTCTGAACACAGAGGGGATAACAAAGAACACGACTCTACACTTACTACAGCTATGGGAGAAGGCGACTTATGTTAAATCACAGACAGCTCTCTTTAAACTGGAAACCTGCAAGGGACTGTTGCTGCAACAAATGGGGGAGTATAGTAGAGGCAACAAAGAGAGTAGTAGCGAAAACTCTACCTGCATCACAATTAGCAATATCGTCTTTGAAATGCAGACTCTTTGGACTTTAAATGTGGATTATAGAAAACTCCCAGATACTTCGCCAAGAGTGGTAGGATGCATGGCATTTTATGGCAGAGGGCAGGACAGGTCTATTTTAAAGGTCCATCCTACAACTGAGCAAGGTACAGTATACAAAGGTACCTCTGGATATGGAAATACGTACACACAGTATTGCAAGTCTGTATAGAGTTCAGACTACCCTCCGAGAGAGTTTTGAATTTCTAATTTCTAAGGTGGGGTGGGATAGGATGGGAGAATGGGAAGAAGGTGCAATGAATCCACCCATTCTGGAATCCTTTTGGTTCCACTTCTTCAGGGCTTGCAAGGAAGCATTATTTTAAACACACACACACACACACACACACAATGTGCCTCCGCAAAAGAGAGAAAGGGGGAACTCGGGAGAATGTTCTCTTTCTGGCTGTCCCCAGTCGTGAACTGTGAAAGGTATAATGCTGGTTGCTGGGATACTGGCAACGGGAGAATGGGGTTGTCTGCATTTATGAGTTCCTTTACAGGAGCACTCCCTGCTGTTTTCCATCCCTGTAAGGAAAAATGGAGGCCTGGGGCTGAAAGGGCCAGAAAGGTAAGGAGGGGCACAGTTCTCCTGGCACCATCATTACCCCCTGACACGACTCGCTCTCAGTGTTAAACCTTCCCATCTGTTCCCATACTTCAATTCCCGGATAGTACCACCCACTCTCAAAAGCAGCCAACCGCGGACAGGCTCAGGTGAAAAGGCTTTGTTTGTAGACAGAGTGGGAAGCAAACAGGCGCTCCTGGGTGAGCAACACTATAACCTGGCAGGAGAGAACTGTAAATAGACCTTGAGTTGCTATTCAGCCAGCAGAAAGGGAAAACTAGACGCCCGTTATTCCAAGGGTAAGATGACAAACCATGCAAAGGGAAGCCTGCCAAAGGCCATGCAGGGAAGCAGCGTGTGGCCTCCGGTCCTTGCAGAGCACAAAGAGGCACGCTCTTTTACCCAAGATCAAAAATGGGCGGGGGGGAATGGCGAGGCCTGATGGGCAAGGGAAGCTGATGAAACCCAAAGAAGCAGGCAAACTGGCGAGATACTCACATATTGACTAGGGCTCTGGAAGAGTCGGCAAGAGCACAGAAATTGGCAGCACATAGGGTCCCGGTGGTACAAAAGGAGCAGCAGCACCAAAATAGCCACAATGAACACCGAGGAAGAAACTGCTAACGAAGAAGAGAAAAAGGTGAAGTACAGTGAAGTATCTTGTACAGCTTCCAAATACCATCAAGCTCAGTGAAATCTCTACAAAGTATGTACTCAACTTCAGCCTCGACTTCCCCAAGGTCTACAACACTTGTCATCTCCAGCCAGCATGACCTGCTAACAGAAATGAGGAGTGTTGTTGTCCTTGAGCAGGGGTGTCAAACTCAATTTCATTGAGGGCCGCATCAGGGTTGTGTTTGACCTCGGGGGGGGGCAGCACGCAGCCCTCCTGAGCTCCATTTTTTCTGCCAGAAGCCATTAGGTTCAACAAGTAATTTGAATAAGAGATAAGAAAAAAATGAAAACATGATATACTCCCATTGGCATTCCATGTTCGCTTCTTGTTCTTTGTGGAGAGGGAACAAGTCTAATTACACAATTTTTCCAAGTTTTGCTCTGCATAGAAAGTCATGAGATTGGGAAACCCGTGTGTCAGAAAGCCTATCTTTCTAACAGCTGATAAAAAATAAATAAAGTTGTTTCCCCAGACGGTCCTGGTTTTCTTCACTCTTGACCTTTATTTCTTAATATCTCAAAAGAATTTGCTTTCGTCCATTATCTAATGGGTGGGGTTAATCAGGTGGGACGCGCTGTTTCGGTGGACATAGTCCATTTCTAGGCACCCCTTCCTTACCACGTACTTTTTCAGAGGTTCGTTTATAGCATAATATGAGTTGGGTCATCTGAGGTAATCTATTAAAATAGTCTGTAAAGTGAAAATGCATAAAGCTATGCTGAGTTCTGTTTCTTATTCAACTTTTGAGTTTTATTCCTTTCTCCAGCTGTTCTAAATCAAACAAAATATACTGGGAGATCCAGCTGTATCAATTTTGACCACAATGAAACAGGGCCTTGCATCTTTAGACTTCATATTGAATGCACCAATAAATAGTCCTCCATCTTAAAAATCTACTTTTCAGGCATAGCTCTCTCTGTCATACTAGGGTTTTTTCTTCTTTTAATGCAGCTACGGGTATATTAGCTGTACATTGGTCAAGTACATCCCTACTATAACCAAGATATCTTAGGGATATTTTTAGTGAAGATAGAATTTTAGAGATCTCCTTTAACATTTCTCTTTTAACTGATGACCTCTAGGTATAGTAAGTTACAACTCCTATTATCTTCAACAGTGCTGGCTGCAAATGATCTCAACGATATGGACTGCATCAGGTTGGGGTAGGCCATCTTAGGGGTCTAGGTCTACTGACAGGGATATGGGGAGATTTAGTCAAAATGTTTGCATTGCCAGACCAAACTGCTCTTCTTAAATCTAAAATTATTTCTGCTGTTTATTTTGACCCTCCCCCCGGAATTACTTCTTCATTCTTCGAGTCTAATGTAGAAAGAAAAAGAAAAAGAAAGAGAAAGAAAGAAGGAAAGAAGAGAGAACAGCAAATGAAAGAAAGAAAGAAAGAGAGAGAGAGAGAGAGAGAGAGAGAGAAGAAAGGAGAAAGAGAAAGAAAGAAATTATTTTACCAGGTCTTGCTTTACCAATTTCCTTTCTTCTTAATCCCTGCCTCTCCCTTTTCCTTATTCTTAGAACATAAATTCGTGGGCAGGCCTTTCTTTATTCTACTCTACACAGTGCTCAGTAAGAGGGAAGCATGTGACAAATAATTGAGTGAAATTTCTGTATCTCACATAATGAAGTGAAACTATCAGCAATTAAATAGTTGTTGAACACAGAGGACTAAGCTTCCAGCTTTTAGAATCTATAATTCTGCTGAATGTTTACTTCTCAGCAGTCCCTTTGGCTTTTAAAGGTCTGGAAATAAGGAGCTCTGGATAGTGATCTTCTTCCTCTTTATTTTTGCATGCACAGATTTCTACCACCTGTAAAGATCAGATGATAACATTTCCTTCCTGCACAAGATACGGTATTAAATTCTGAACTGTAATCTGTTTCTGTAGAAGTTCATTAAAATAAACCAAATATCACTAACTGCAGCTCTGAAGATTAATTCAGCAGTTTCATTTTAGCTAAATTCCATTTGGTTCCATTTGCACAATCTGATGTCTTCATATATATTGGTCTATGACTCTCAATATTTCTACAGCTTAATCCTCGAATTACAACAATTCGTTTAGTGACTGTTTGAAGTTACAACGACACTAAAAGAAGTGACTTATGACCATTTATCACACGTATGACATTACAGCATCCCCATGGTCACATGATTTACATTCAGATGCTTGACAACCGACTCACATTTATGACGGTTGCAGTATCCCAGAGTCACGTGAAAAGCATCCTTTTGCAACATTTTGACAAGCAAAGTCAATGGGGCAGCCAGATTCACTTAACAATCGTGTTACTAATTTAATAACTGCAATGATTCACTTAACAAATGTGGCATGAAAAGTCATAAAATGGGGCAAAACTCACATAACAAATTTCTCACTTAGCAACATAAATTTTGGGCTCAATTGTCGTTGTAAGTTGAGGACTACCTGTATTAGCTTTTGGGAATTCTGGAAGATATAGTCTATCACTTCTGAAGCATTGGGAAATACTGTATAAAAACTTTGGGTGAATACAGTTTAAAAAATACAGCAGCACTATACTTTACTCTGCAGTGTCAGAATAATAGTGCTCATAAATTAATGTTAAAATTTGAATCTGTCCGTTGAGTCATATGGTCAAAAAGAATGAATTGAACATTTTCAAAAATGTTTCATTTCAAATATTTATATTTTTTTGGCTATTAATTAAATATGCTAATTTTAGCCTCCTGATTAGGAACTTCATGTGTAGAAAACAGATTTTAAATAACCTGCATCAAATATGGATAGATCAAGGAAGTTAATAAAAAAAACAACTGGTATTTATTTAGAGCCAGTGGAGTCAGCAGAATTCTTACCTGCTTTGTATTTATTGGGATTTTATTAGTTTAAATTAGCTTTTCTGGTTTTCTCTGGAGAAACCTGGTTGCTCAGCACTATGTTCATGTTGAAAGCAGGATCAAATTAAATTATAAGTCCCCAAATAATTTCATTTTAAAAAGCCAATTCACCAATGTTGATTTAGCAGGATGGAGAGAACAAAGCCAAGATTATGAACATGAAGTTCAACCAAAATTAAATTTCTGCTTTAAGATAAAACAGATAAACAAGACTTGGAATCAATAGCCCCTGGACTAACATTGATGCATGTGGGAAAATACAGTGGTTCAAAAACACTTGAGCAAATCTATATTGCATCATCACAAGTAGAGCATTTAGAGCAGTGGTTCTTAACCTTGTTGGAGGTACTGACCCCTACCAGTTTCATATGCGCATTCACCGAACCCTTTTTAATTGGAAAAATAAAATATGATTTTTTCAAATTCAAAACATA
>JANHFT010003006.1:73208-86075 GCA_032467955.1 Pseudoxenodon macrops | reverse complement strand
GACTTACGACCGCAATTGAGCCCAACATTTCTGTTGCTAAGCGAGACACTTGTTAAGTGAGTTTTGCCCCATTTTACGACCTTTCTTGCCAAAGTTGTTAAGTGAATCACTGCAGTTAATCAAACAATTGTTAAGTGAATTTGTCTTCCTCATTGTTAGAAAGTTCCAAAAGGTGATAACGTGACAACCCCCGAGACACTGCAATCGTCATAACTATGAGTCAGTTATCAAGTTGTCTGAATTTTGATCATATAACGGTGGAAATGCTGCAACAATCGTTTAAGTATGAAAAACCTTCATAAGTCACTTTTTTTTTTAGTACTGTTGTAACTTTGAATGGCAACTAAACAAACAGTTGTAAGTTGAGGACTACTTGTATTCCTACACAAAGGTGGACTACATTGTCATATGCATTTCTATTCCAAATTCTGTTAGAAAACATGCCTTTCTTCTGCCAGCATGTCCCCGCAGAAAAAGATTTAGAATCTGCCTTGTCAAAGGCTTTCTTCATTCAGTGATCCACAAGAGGGCTCACATTTCTCTGGAAAAACTCCACATGGGCCGCACTAATAAGGAAATTCAATCTGGCTTGACACCATCCTTTTTAAGATGATCCATCTGGACGGAAAGATTCACACATCATAAAGATAAAAGTGTCCCCTTTCTACTTGTGTTTGACTTTAGGGGTCAGTGCTCATCTCTTATATCTTAGCCGTGGGAACCAACATTGTCTGAAGACATTTCTGTGGTCATGTGGCCAGCATGACTATAAGCCGAGTCACATGGAGTAGTGTTACCTTCCTACTGAAGTATTTATCTACTCACATGCCTCCGAACTGCTAGCTGGGGCAAGAAACAGGAGCTCACCTCATCATGTAGTACTTGGGTCTCGAACCCAAGCTGTCCGCTTTCCAGCAGACAAGCTCAGTGTCTCTAACCGCTTCGCCACTGCACTCCCTCACGCATCATACCACTCTATTAATTATATTACAACACCTCATAGCCACAAAGAACAGAATCATGGGGAAAAAAGTTTTGCAGTTGCAGAGAAGGCTATTTCCGTTGTATTCAATTCCTATTCCTACACTCTTGCATTTGGGCTTTTCTTCACAGATCACATTCTAAACCATATAATTCTTTTCTTGTTCCTGAAGTATTCCTAAATGGCCTTATTTTGAATGGAGGAGGTCATCTTTTCTTTTGCCTCATGCTTTTCATAAGCTTCACACAGCTCAGGGAATAAAGACAAATCTTTGTCTCCACTTGCTGGTCTACTGGATGTTACAGTCAGGGGATAGACAGAATTGTTGAGAGGAAGCTGCAAAATACCGAAGAAAGGACTTCTCAAAAAACAGAAATGCAGATCAAGTGAAATGGTTACGTATTGTTGAGACAGTGCTTGCTCAGCAATATGAAGTCCATGCATAGTCGCTGACTACCATGATTTCCTTCAAGGAGTTGAATTAATTATTGCATCTTCTGGATGTCAGCTGCACATTGAAAAAAATGTGTGTGTGTGGAGGGGGAAAAGGAAGATACACTGATTGAAGCAGAGAGAGCATTTTGATTAATTAAAGCCAGGAGAGAACAACAGAATAGCTAAACAGGAATCCCACCTCAAGATTCTGCAAACGGTTGGCTGATTTGCCACTAGCCGCTAATTTGAGAGTCCCACGGGGCATCATCCACATTTCTAGAGACTCCACCTGTTGAGTTGCAGAGTTCTGAACTTCTTGAGTCACCAAGTAGCCCTGGAAATGGTCGTCATAAAAATACAAGTGGACACTGGATGGAAAACCCTGTGGCTCAAACCTGGAAAAATATGATAACAATTACAATAATATTAATCATAGTAGTAATAATAGCAATAGTAATAACAGCCCTGAATAGCAGATCAGAATGTTCTGACCAGAAATAGTCAGAACATTTCTTATGCATAATTAGGAACAGCTTTGAAAAGTTCATTATTGTTATCCTTCATACTGCAGATGGGAAAACTGAGATAGGCAGAGAAATTGCTTGCTTTGGCCCACCTAAACAGTAGAGATCCAACCCACCAACTTCCAGATTTGAAACTCACAACAATATCTTATATGTTCTGAGTCCCAATGGGTTCAATTGGTTTAGTCTCCACTGAGGTTTTTAGTCAGCCTAAAAGATCAGTTCTCAAAACAGACACGATAGTTCTTAACATCAAAGACACATTCAGACACATCTACATCTGTGAACCATCTATAGACTATTTCAAGATCAAGGAGACCTATCAGAATAATACTGTTTTATTAATTTGAACTTGTCTTTTCCCATTAGCTGAAGGTGGTATCCATAATGGTTCCTTCCTCTTCCAAGGTTATCCCCACAACAATTCACCTCCTAAGTAAGATACATAGTGAATAACTCAACCAAAGTCATTCAGTGAGTTTCCATAGCTAAAGATAGATTTGAAGTTCAGTTGTTCTAATCCTAGTTCAAAATTCTGACTTTAAGCATCCAACACCACTGAAAAACTGAAGTTATTTTATGCCAGTAAGTCCACCATCTCATCTTAGATATCCCAAATGAAAACAATAATCTACATGCAGAGACCAGAAGCAGAACTTGGATTCCCAGTTTGTAAAACCTACATCCCATGAGCAGGGGTGGGTTCTAACTTACTTCGCCGCTGGTTCGCTTCCACCTGCGCCGCGTGGCTGTGCCTCGTTGGCGCTCGCACACACATGCATGCGCAGTGCAAAAAAGAACACACACAAAAATCCAAAAACAAAATGGTGACGCATGCACAGTGCTGGAAACTCGGCTTCTGAGCATGCGCATAAGGAAAAAAAAACATAATATTTTTTTTAATCCCCCCCCAAAAAAGATGGTGGCGTCCACGGACCACAACTGGTTCCGTGATGTCACCATGACGTCACCAGCGGCTTACTACCTACTCTATAGAACCGGTCCGAACCGGTAGGAACCCACCTCTGCCCATGAGGTTTGGTCTTTCTCCAAGGATAAAGCACCCTGTCCCTCTGTCAAGAAGAGTGATCTGAAGGATCAGGTAGTAACTCTCAAGGAGGATAGAACATGCCTTTTCCCCCTCAGGACAAATGACCGATGGCCCAGAAATCCAGACCAAGCTCTCCCACCGCAAAGCAACCCCAGGCTCTGTCACACGCTTGCGCTACCTGCATGGCCTGTCTTTTTTTGGCGCAGAGGTCATTTTCTGTAGCCCCAGCCTGGAGAAGGATGTGTACACAGTCAGGGTGACGTCGCTGAACACACTCAGCCCATCCACACGGTCATAGACACTCTCCCAATAGGCCTTGAGGGCTGGCGTGTTAGGTGGGTAGTTACCATAGAGATGAGTGTCCAAGATTTCCAGCACCTCCTGGTTGATGGTGGACTCAAACTTCCTGGCAAAAAATGTAGGTCTGGAGAGTTGCTGAAAAGAAAAACACATTTGGAAAATGGGACAAAGAGAGAAGCAGAGGGAAGAGTTTCATAACATGATTCAATGCTAAATCTATAGCACTAAAAACAGAAACCTAACCAGAAAGCAGTATGCAAAACTTTCCAATATAATAATTGTTCTAAAATATCTCTTGCAAAATCCTGGAAATTAACTGTAGGTCCCAAACCCACATACTTGCATATGAAAATGAATTAGCACCATTTTGAAAATTAACTTATTTTTGCCAATAGATCTTTAATAATAATACATAGTTATTAATTATAAACTATTGGTATATAAAACTTCAGGATAAGAAAAAGTATACATGGAGGAAATCCATATCATGATAATTATTTTGGACTTTGTCTTTAATCTTAACTTAGAAACGTAGAAAATTGTCTTTTTCAAGTCTGCCCTGAGTTTGTTTTTTGTTTTCTTTTTAATTAATTAATTTTTCTTTAATTTGTCAGATGATGGACATGTGTGTATATCATGCACGTTTAAACTCAGTTATTGACGATTGGCCCACTTGGTTCCAAGCTTCCACTACTCTTTCTGTGAAGTAATACGTTCTAAAATTACTTCTGAATTTCCCTCCTGCCAGTTTGAGGTAATGCCCTCGCGTTCTTGATTTTTGTTTAATATAAAAAAATACTGCCTAATACTTATTGCATTTTATTTGCTTTCAAGGAGGAGAGAGGAAGAAAGGCCACCAGCACAGGACTTAAGGAATGAAAATAATCTCTTGATTTCATCCCAGTGCAAAAGAGTTCACTGCTGAATGCTAGCTATGTAAAAATGAAATAAAAGGCTAAAAGGCAACATCTTATTCCATGTTACAGTTGGACCGGACCTGAGGAGCTACTGCTGCTCAACAAAGAGGAGATAAGTGACCCAATCTGGCTGACCTTGCGTGAGATTCAAAATGAAGTAAAGTTGAAGCTGGCTGGTATTTTGATGATGGGAGACTATCGAGGTATTCCGGGGTGTGAGCTAAATTGGAAGGTCAGAAAAACACATCCTGAAGGAAGCAACGTCAAACAATTTCGATACTGCTGCCATGAAATCTGTGTGGATGAATTGCTAAAAGTCTGCAGGAGTCGAGTTTGACTTAAGAGCATATTCTTGTTATTGTTACGCTATTTTGCCAGCACTGAGTTATTATGGTTTGTGCAAATGAAACAAAGAAGGACCAATAACTTCCTGAGAGCAGAAATAAAGTTATATTATACTGAAAATGGAAAATGCCTGGGGTACCTGCAGTCTCAAGAAGTCCTGTGGTTTGAAGTCATTGGGGGAACATCCGCACCAATCAACTATGTGCTTATATTGGCACTTGCAGCCCAGCTTGCGGTTCCAGTTTGTCACCCGGAGGTTGTTGTCTACCAAGGTGTCACAGGCATGGCTGTTCTCCAAGACGGTGTGGAAAAAGGACTGCAGGAGGAGAGGAGAAGCATCGTGAGAAATACGGCTCCATCCAGGCAGAAATTACCATGGCCCACACGCCTACAAGACAGTCATTCTAAACTTGGAACTTTATTTAAAGCGCAGGTCCAAGAGGACTTTGCATTCTGAAAAACGCTTCCTCACTCTGGAAGAAAAGCCGCATGCTGCAGGAGGAACCTCAAATGGAGGGGATCAAATTATTATTATTATTACTTTGTTGAAACAAATCAACCAGCCAGTCAGCCGGCGAGCCAGCCAGCTGCCGCCTAGCTTAATCTCTCAATCGGTTAGCAGATATTTGCCTTGAATTCTTACTATATTCACTTTGCAAGAGGTTGAACGCTCCCAAGAGAGTGGCCAAAATAACAGGACAATGATATTATCAGCAATCTCCTCAAAGAAGAATCTACCTGGATCTCACGCCTCACCTTCTGCAGTTATAAAGTCTGCTGTAGGAATCCATGGATAGTTTTTTCACTCATTAAAAAAGCTAAGTGAGAAGCATGTGCGAGCATATAAAATCTCAACTTATTTTCTCAACTGTACGCATGAAAGTCAACATCTTTAAAAAAACAAAAAAAACAAATCTGCTTTCCGTCCTCCAAACACCTCATAGGAATTTTTATTATTATTTACTCCATCACAGTATCGACATGGGAGCAGTCACAATATGGGAAACATCTTTTTCCCCACAGCATTCAGTACTGGCACCTGTGCAAAGCAGGTGCAAAGAAATATCAAACTACTGTAGTTAGAAAGATCCTCGTTCAGCAGTATGTGTTATATCTTAGCACATCTAGATCAGAAGCAGATCTGTTTAATCCTTCATCAATGCCAAATTACATCTGTCAAAGCCCAAAATTACCCGGAGTGTGCAATATTTGGTTCTGCTTTTCATACCCTTTCTTCTAGCTAAGCAATAAATTCTTTCTTAGAAAGGATTATTACTTAGGTAGCATCAGAGTTTGCAAAATATGAGCAACTAGGTCCCAGCCCAAAGAGAGGTACAACAAAGAATCATTAAGAAAGCAAACAGAGGCAAGCAGGAGTGTATGCATTTATCTCAGTTAAGCATAGTAAGACTTAGGAAATGGTGATTTGAGAAGCAGGTAAGGAATGCTATTAGAAACCTGATTTATTTCCTTACTTACATAAGTTGGGATAATAACACTTACAGGGCAGCCTAGTACTCATCCTGTTACTGGTTGTATCAGGAACAAAATTTCCATCTTATACAAAAATACTACCCATTCACCACAGTCACTCTGAGGCCTCGACAACTGATGGACTTACCTCTGCTGGGAGAAGTGTGTATGTGTAGAACTGTTGCAGCTGGGAGACCAATTGATCGCTGGTGTACACCACATATTCCACAAAACTGCGCGTTAGGGCAAACCAGTCTGAGCCACCATCCACCACAATACCCTCTGGGATCTGCCGTTCACCCAGCCTCCACATATGCGTGTCGCATTCATGGAAAAGTCTGTCTAGGCCCTGCTTCTTGATGAACCTATGCGGAGATGAATGCCTCAGATTCACTAGGAAGCAACGTGGAATTTTAGGGATTACATTTCGAACAAGAACACCACACTTTGAAAACTTTGGATTCTATAGCTTGAGAGTTCCAGGCAATCAGCATAATCATATCGGTTCACAACCTTTAGATCTTTCAGCTTAAATTTTGGAAACTGGATTGTTTACAAGAATTCAACTTGGTCTGATTAACCTTTGGAGGCTTCAAAAGCTGCCAACACTACAAGTTATAAGAGTTTCTTTTGACAGCATTTAAAGAACAAATGGAGCCAGTTGTGGAAGATGCTGAAAGATCTTTTAAAAAGAAAAAATTACTGGGAGTAGAAATTACACGGTGAACATATGATTTTTGGCCCAACAACAACAGACTCCTATAAATCAGAACCTTTTAATAAAAAATAGCTCCAAAGCTTTCCACATTTTTAAATGTTTTCCTTCTTTATAATTATGGAGTTTGGAGCTATTTTTGAAGACACGGTTCAATAAAAAACCAAAAAGACAACAAAGAAAAACGCTATTATTTGTAAATGGAATTCAGATATAGGTTTCAATTATATTCAGTTTCAGATGAATAAAACAACAGAATCTATTCAGGAATGTGATATGACTGCACCCAATGGCATCTTATTAGCCATTCATTTGTTTAGCTATTCATCTCTTCTCTCTTTTTTATAGATAGCACTTAATAGAAAAAAATCTCTAGCTGACAAAAATGTTTTAAAAAAAAGAACATTTAAAAATTATAGTAATAAAATCTAAATAGAAGATAAAAATAGCTGCACAGGATAAAATGAAAACAAGGTTAACAGCAGCAGAAAAGATTTCTATGCATTTCAAATGTTCATAAATATTCAAAGAACAATAGACAACTAAAATATAGTATAATAAATATTAGAAAGTCTATCTGGATCTGAAGAGATAAAACAGAAGTTGCCAGATGATCTAGGCAGGGTATTTACAACTGGGGCACCACAGCCAAGAATATCCTCTGTCCAACAGCAATTTATCTGAGATTGTGGGCTTTTTTTTTGGTCATTTTTAATCTCTTCCCCAATGCCAAAGCTCTCCAAATTACCTAGCATTATCTCGTCCATGAGACTTCAAAAAATTCTTGTCCCGATATTTTGATAGGAATGTCACCAGCTCCTCATTGGTCCTGCAGGGGGCAGCAAATCAAAAGGAAGAATTAGAAAAAGCAGAAAACTGACAGGAGACTAGTAAGCTTTCTGGGAAAGGCAACCTGAAGTATCTCCAAATGCTTTGGATTACAAAACCCACCATCCTTCACCAATACTTTGGCCGGATGGGACATGTGATAGCTAGTCCAACACACCTTCAAACTTTAGTCATGATCAGGAGAGAGGAAAAATGGAATTTCAATCTATACACATTTTTGAAGCTCAGAAGAAGACCAGATATAAAGCTGTATCCATATTACTGGAAATTATATTTTGTCAGGGTTCTCACCATACATTGTTTATACACTTGCACATAGATAAGAAACCATTCAGTTAAGGAAATCACTACTAATCTTTTCAACAATAGAAGAGGAAATGCAGCGCCAAACACTTTATCAGGGACATGAGCTGGTTTTGGATAGACAAATGCTAGAACAAATTTATTTAAAGAGGAAATTTTTAAGAGGTTACAGAACAGTTCTTTGGAAAAGGAGAATTTGCACCTATCAAATGCCTAGTAAACAAGCTTAAACTTTAAGGCAATCTTTCCAATTTGGGTGTCCTCCAAATGTGTGAAACCTTCCCTAATTGCTTCTACAAATGTTTCTGCAGGACTGTCCTACTCTGAGAAGAATCAAATTAAGGCTGAGCTTGAGGATAAGTAAGCAAAAGGAAAAGAGGGATGGCACATGAGAAGAAAGAAACGAGGAAAAGCAGGCAGAGAACAGATGCAAACAGAGCAAAGTTAATATGTTCTTGTCTATGCGGATTTCCAAATAACCACATCCAAGGTTTTTCCCAACCTTCCTCTTAACAGTCATTTTCCTTGTCTCCTGTATTTTCCAAACAAGTTATCTGGTTATTGAGTGGCTTTGGAAAAAAAACAGGACCAAACCACCCGTGTCTATGGAGATTTCCAAATCCTGATTATCCCAAAGGTCCTTTTCCAAAAGGCAACTGGACTTTCTTGATTTCTTTTTTTTCCTTTGAAAACGTTTCACTTCTCATCCAAGGTTTCTTCAGTTCTAATTCAAGCTACTCAACACTAAAACTTCTGACATGCTATGGCCTCTTGGTACAGTAGAACCTGTGGTCACAAACGCTTCTGACCAAGACCAAATCGAGTTTTTTTTTCCTAAGCGTCAAATTTCCTGTTGTTTGTTTACAAACAACAGCGACCCACATGTGGCCAGTACATTAATTTTGATTAGGTTCGGGTCACGACCAAATAGGGTTGCAAAATTAAGGAACGAATTATGGTCGTGATCGTACTCTGAAGTTCCCCCTTATTTTCCTACCTGCATTCCTGTATTAAATGGTGGGTGGGAAGAAAGAGAACCCCCTGATCCCTTCCATTCAAACCATCCCAGCTTGTTTCATATGATCTCAAATGTTCACAAGTCAGCAGTAGAACCCTCTGCTGCCTGCTGGGCCTTTTCCTTTTCCTAAAGACTGACCTGGTGGGGTAGTCGGTGGCACTCAAATTGATGAAATAGTCCCAGGCCCAATCTGTCACCTCCAGCAGGTCCTTCATGCTCCGCAGGTACATCTTCAGCAAGCTGGCCCCACCCCAGATTGTGACCATGCGCCAGGGGGTAACCAAGATGTTAGGATAATGCTGGGCCAGACCCATCACTTCACGGTGCAGGTACGTAGAACGCTGCAGGGGAGATGCGAACAGGGAGAGGAAATTGAATGCCAGAGCTTAGGATACCATGAGGATCACCACTCTCTCTTTGGCCCCTTCTTTCCCAGGAAGAGTCGGGTGACAGTAGTGGTAGTGCAAACGTGTAAGGAAGCTCCAGAAAGTCTTGGGGTGTGGTACAGAGACTTATCTCCCTGGTATTGTAGTACATTTTATTGTTTTAACCATTGCACTTATTATTCCTCAGAGATGTATAATATGTATAAAGTCTGGAATTTTTGCTGCTTATCTTTTTCTTATTCCGATAGTTGTTTTAATCCTGTTAATGTTGTCTAGAGTTACCTGAGTGATTGAAGCCATAAATGGATGGGTGGGTAGAAATAAGTATAGAAATGCTGGCTTTGGTAGAAATTTCACATGTCAGGTTTCATTTGCAAGATAAAGAATAACAAAGTTGGAAGGGACCTTAGAGGTCTTCTAGTACAACTCCCTGTTCAAGCAGGAAACCCTATACCAGTGATGGCGAACCTTTTTTCCTTCAGGTGCCAAAAGTGCTTGCGTGCTATTGTGCGCACTTGCATGCCCACACACATAATCCAATGCCCCCCGCGCCCCCCACATGTGCGTGTGATCCCCCTGCACCCCATTTTGGGCCTAGCAGACCTCCCTGAAGTCTCCAGAGGCCAGAAGTGGCCTGCTTCTCGACTTCTGGTGTGCTGGGTAGGCCCGTTTTTTGCCCTCCCCAGGCTCCAGAGACTTTCTTGGAGCCTGGAGAGGGCGAAAAGGGCCTCCCCCACCCACCTCCAGGGAAGAAAAGGCCTGTTTCTTGACTTCCAGTGGGCCCGTTTTTCACTTTTCCGAGGCTCCAGAAGCTTTCCTGGAGCCTGGGGAGGGTAAAAACGGCATCCCCTGACCCCCCATAGTCTGTCCAGTCTCTTCTTGAAACCCTCCGGTGATGGAGCACCCACAACTTCTGGAGGCAAGTCGTTCCACTGATTAATTGTTCTAACTGTTAGGAAACTTCTCCTTAGTTCTAGGTTGGTTCTTGCCTTTATTAGTTTCCATCCACTGCTTCTTGTCCTGCCTACAGTTCTTTGGAGAATAGATTGACCCTCAGATGTTTGGCTTTCACATTACATTGACAATATCTATATTTTATTTTTAAAAACCCTCTAAAACAAAATCCCACATCTACTAGAACACAATAGAATTTCTGATAATTGACACAAGACTTTATATTTATCCTTTGCTTCGAAGGTGTTGCTCTGCTAACTATGCAAATAGCTACTTCCTGCACTGCCCTCATCTCTGCCTTGCCCTTTCAAGTTCTGCAGTCCTTCCACTGTAATTAACCTAATTAATTAGGTTAATTAACCCAATTAACTTGAACAGCATGGTAAATACTGGTACTCTAAACCATCTGAAGCGCAAGACTCCCACTGATTATGCATTAAATCTTAGGATTTGTCTTGCTTTCCCCAAAGGCTTTCCCTGTGTCCAAACAAAACAGTGATTACCAGGAAGCAAATCAGGAAA
Source organism: Pseudoxenodon macrops (assembly GCA_032467955.1). Lineage (NCBI taxonomy): Eukaryota > Metazoa > Chordata > Lepidosauria > Squamata > Pseudoxenodontidae > Pseudoxenodon > Pseudoxenodon macrops. The sequence continues at coordinate 75,301 of JANHFT010003006.1, read as the reverse complement.
CTGTATTTATTCAAAACTCTGGACCTTGTTATGTTAATGCATGCCTTGCTCTAAACTTGTATATTTAAACTGGTGTTTTATATCAACATGCACCACAAGATGTCTTGGAAGTTTTTGCCAACGTGGTTAACCAGCATTTGAACTGTTGTACTATTACAGAGAGTAGTAGTAAGAGAGCAGGCCGAGGCTTCCATGATTTTCCTTTAGAAAAGGGAAACCCATGCATACAACTGTCTAGATCACTGTTTTTAACCTCAGCAATTTTAAAGATGTGTGGACTTCAACTCCCAGAATTGCCCAGCCAGCATGATGATTGCTGAGGTTGAGAAACATTGACCTAGATGACAGGTAGAGCACCTACATCCCACCTTTTAGTTTTCTCTGTCTAGGGATCTTTTTCCTCTTATGAAGGCGACTATATGATGTCCTGCAGACCAAACAGATGCACTTCTCTGTGTGTTGCTTGTATGAGGAGCCCTCAATTTTATTCTCCCCCTCAGGGGCCTAGCAATGTTGACTGAGCTTACTGGCCAGTTTGTGGATTTCCATAATGACCACAAATTCTTCCACTTCCCTAAATTCTCTGACATTTGCAGAAAATTACAGAGGTGAAAAACATTTCCTCTTGACTGTATTTCATACTGTTAAAAAGAAAGAGCTCTACATTTCCACTTGAGGTCCAATACGTGTTCTGAGCAAGACTGATGAAAAAAACTCTAGGGAATCAATGTAAAAATGAAAACGGGCTAGGGTTTAAAAAAACATCCTGTGGGATGCCTTGAAATAAACATGCCTAGCTCCCCAGAGATAAATTAATTTGTTCACCGAGTGAGCATTTTTCCATTGACTTTGGCAACAGAATTCTGTGAGTTTCAAGACAACATGGGGAACAAAGTATGAAGGCAAAACACAACACTGATCATAAAAGTTGGTTTCATCCATGTGCAGAAGGACTACCGCGGTACTTACCCTTTGAGGAATTTTACCAACTCTCTCAGGGACCCAAAATGAAGACTAGCTTCTGACTTCAATGAAATATTGAGTAAAGAAAAATAAAAAGGAATGATTCAAGTTTCCTCTTCAGGATACATTATAAAAGAAAGTTTTCCTTTTGGAACCAAGTTTTCCTTTTGGAAAACCATTCGGTTTTCTTTTTTAAAAGAGGTCTGCAAGGACCTCAGAGGTTCTTGCTGGTGTAATAGGGCACCCAGTGAAATAGATAGCATCAAAATTTTCAGTCTGGTTTTGGCTAGTTGCAAGAAGACATTAAGGGACAAAAGTGGACATCAGCTGCCCCTGGATATGCTCAATGCCAACCCACCCTGCTTGTGGCAGATAGCTTGGGACTTTGTGTCTGTCTTTCCAGAAGAGAATAGAACCATGAGGTCAGCTTTATCCAACCATTCATTTATTCATAATAAAATCTTGGCTTCTTATGTAGGATGTAGGTAAGCAAATATCCCCTCTTCTTTTGTACTGTCTAAAGAGCATATACACAGGAAATGAGATCTCCGTAGCCAGTACAGCAGAGGATAGAAGCTGAGAAACAGATGCTTTGGGTAACATGGTCAAGAGTATCTGTGGACCATGGCTCATTTCATGCCACCACTCCCCTCTTTAAAGTGCCACGTGCCTTACCTTGTCCACATGTATGTAAAAGAAATGCTGCTGGTGATACACAGCCTTAATGAGGCGCTTCAGCTGGCGGATGGCTCTCCCGTGAACCACAAGCATGTATGCAATTCGAACTGGCTTGTCCACGGAGGCCTGGACCATTTTGCTCTCATCCCATTGGATCACAGGACTAACTTTCCCTGCAGAGATTAAAACAAGGTTCACATCTAGGATCAGTATGGTCTGAATGGAAAAAAAGAGGGGGAGCCACTGAACAAGTTCCTTAGGCCAAGTGACCTTTAGATTTCAAGCCAAACTTTAAAAAAATTTTTTTTTAATTTAAAATTTTAATTTAATTTTTTTTAAAATTTTATTTATTTATTTATTTTTAATTTAAAAAAATTTAGACTGCGCTGAGATGAATAGACTGACGTTGAGATTGAAGGATAAAGAGGATTCACTGTACTACAGGACATGGG
>JANHFT010003006.1:61695-73108 GCA_032467955.1 Pseudoxenodon macrops | reverse complement strand
AGGGAAGAGGGTAGAAGGGCTGCAGTATTTGGAAGGTGGGGATGGTATGAAAGAAACCCTGAAACTTAAAAGATATATGGAAATGGAAACTGTGAAAGGGGGAAAAAAAGATATTATTATAAAATTTATATGTAAAGATGGAATGTGAAATTAACTGTATGGAAATTTAAAAAAAAATATTTCAAGCCAAACTTCTCCTGATCTACAAAAAGGAACACAATACAACACAAATGGCAATTTCCTATTTTGATCCAACTTGCAGCTGCTGGAAAGCTTGTGCTGTGCTAGAAACCCCCAAGAGAGGTGAGCAAAGGCTATATTCTCAATGCAACCTTACTCCTCTCTATCTAGCTGGTAGGAGGAAATCCCCATCACCGCAGGTGGCCAAGCAGCATCTTCGGGAGGATGACACGCTCTTGCTCACAAAGCCCAGGAAACATTCCTTCTAATACCTCCCTATTTGGGTTAACGAGGCCCTTTAAAAAACAACAACAACAGGGGAAAACAAAAGGCGAAAGGAAGAGCAGAGCAAGGCCAGAAGGAAGGAGCTAGGTAAATGGAAAGAATGCTCCCGAGACCATGATTAAATGTTCCAACTGAGGAACTCCAGGGAAGCAAAGAATTATCCTTCAGTTCAGGAACTCAACTTGTTCCTAAGGTAATAAGGTAGTATAAGTAAATGTTTTTTTGCCAAGAATCTGTGATTGGATCTTTGATTTACTGTAAAGTGTATGCTTGTTACAGTCTTTGCCTATGATAACTAGTGTCCTGCCTATGAGGATTACTCTGTCTGTGCAAGGCAGTTATTATACCCTGGGCTCTTTGAGCAGCAGAGCCCTTTACACCTTGGATCTCTCCCAATTTTATATCTGCTGTGACAGCTTTTTATGGGCGATTCCCATCTTTATTTTTAGCAGCTCTCTATTTTTATCTCTTTGGCCACAGAATGTTTCACTGCATAAAGTTAAAAAAGAGAGGCTTACATTTCCTTTGTTCTTCATAAAGTTTTTTTTTTTAAATTATACTTTGTACTTTTGATCCAACTGTTATAGGAGAAGAGTGATTTCCTCAGTCGGACATTTACTAGAAGATAGCCACAGAATGCATTGAACCTATTTCATGCCTTCTCTCCCATCTTTTTACGTTTGTGTTTGCCAGTCGTGCACCCAGGCCACTGATGGCGAACTTATAAATTGTGTGTCAAAAGTGACGCGCCAAGATGTTTTGGCCTCCACCAACACCTGACGGTAATTACTCTTGAAAGCATGCCCTGTTCTTCTGCAATTTTCAGAAGCTGTGCCAGAATGTGGTGTGTTCTCGTGCAACCTATGGACCCTTCAGAGGACGTGTGAAAGGGATGTGTTCTTGCATAACTCTGGAGCCTCCAAAAATCATGGGAGAGTGGGGGGTGTTTTGGTGCAGTTTTCAGAGGCTGCAGAGGTTGCACAGCATTCTCCGAAGCCACTTCAACAACTAAGACCTTGTGCGATCTGGAACAGACTTGGGTAGGCCGGAAAGGCCTGTCAACAAAAAGAGAACATAAGCCATTCCTGGGACATGCTGGATTGCAGGGACAATTGCACTTTAGGGAACACCGTGAGGCAGCCTTTTTGAGTGGCAGCAGTGGTGCTAGGGCTGAAGTCATGACTTTGACTTCTACTTCTTCCCTCAGGATGCCGCTATAGAGCATTGCATGTCAAAACAACCAGACCACAAAGAACACTCTGCTGAACACTTAATTCCCACAGCACTATCTCATTTCTCATCTGCTCAACTTTCTTACTAACTTCTCCTGTGGGTTTCTTATGATTTATCAATTGTTGTTTGTAACTTATGATTGATAGTAACTATGATTATGACCCATGATCTATTACTTGCTGTTCACAAGTACACTGTGAGCTTATGCACCAGAGACAAACTCCTTGTGTGTCCAATCACGCTTGGTCAATAAAGAATTGTATTGTATTGTATTGTATTGTATTGTATTGCATTGCGGTGTATTGTATTGTATTGTATTGTATTGCATTGCATTGCATTGCATTGCATTGCATTGCATTGCATTGCATTGCATTGCGGTGTATTGTATTGTATTGTATTGTGGTGTAGTGTATTCCTATTCTGTTCTAGGGCAGGGCAGGGCAGGGATTTCTGAGTGTAAGAACTCCCATTTGTCACCCTTCAGATTCAATTCTGCTGCTACCATAGTCCACACACATTTGCAAACATGGGTTCAGAAATGTATGGGCCTCATGAAATTCAGAACTCAGGATGAAGAAAGAATGATTGTCCAGAGATGTCCAAGAGTCAATTTTTTGGGCTCAAAGGTGGTTACTTTGCTACAATTAAAAAAAAATTTTTTTTGGGGCCAAATATAAAGTTTAGAGAGTTCTGCCTTCAATTTTTAATGATTGAATTTGGGGAGTTGGGCCCTGATCTCATTGCAGATATTGGGGCTTAAGGAACAGGAATGTTCACTGTTAAATTCAGTAAGAGGTCTGAGAAAGGATGTCTCACAGCAATTTCCTCTCACTGGAAAAAAGCGGGAAAAGGGGAAAGGAAATAATGTTGCACAAAGCCATTCTGATTTGTCTTGTTCACACATCTTGGGGATTACTGACATCTGAACTGTTCCTAGTAAAGATGGAAAACCTTCAACCTAATTTCAAATTCCTCTGCAAGCAATTCCTTAGGATCTGCCTGTCCCTTTTTTCAGAAGCATGATAGATGAGGTGGCAAAAACAGCAGCAGCAAGAATGTGTGTGTGTATGTGTGTGTGACTGAGTGAAAAAATGTAATCCTGTCATAAGTCATTGCATTTTCTCACATACCACTACAGGTAGTCCTCGGCTTATGACAATTGAGCCGAACATTTCTGTTGTTAAACAAGGTAGTTGTTAAGTGAGTTTCCCCCCATTTTATGACCTTTGTTAAATCACAGTCGTCACTAACACAGTTGTTGAGTGAATCTGGATTCCCCATTGACTTTGCTTGTCTGAAGGTTGCAAAAGGTGATCACATGCAACCGTCATAAATACGAACCGGTTACCAAAGTGTCCGATCACTTGGTAACTAGATCACTTGATCGTGTGACCATGGGGATGCTGCAATGGTTCTAAATGTGAAAACCAGTCATAAGTCACTTTTTTCAGTGCTCTTCTAACTTTGAACAGTCACTAAATGAATGGCTGTAAGTCGAGGACTACCTGTACTTTCCTCAGAAAGATAAGCTTTCCTGATTAAAAATCTTGCAACATCTGGACTACCCCCTTATTCCTTTTTTCTCCACTTGGCTGGTTGGCAACCTCTCAGGTGCTGAAGTAATATCAGTGAACCTCATTACAAGTAAGATTCAGTCAACAGAACAGCCTTAATTGGACTGTCTGTGCCTCCTTTAATCAAGGTGTCTGTCACAAGTTATTATGTTGGTGGCCACAGCTCTGTGGCACAGCAGATGTTCTGAATGCAAGAGATCTGCTCTCCAAGGGAAAGACTGGGCAGGAGGAGGTGAAGGTTCCCAATCATCAAGGCTGGGACAGGACTGTGGGTTGGCATCCCAAGAGGAATTACTTCAGGTGTCGGTAAATGGGCCTAAGCCAAGAGGCAGCTGCACTCCTAAATTGTGCACATACAAAGGATGATCATCCCTGATTCAAGGGTTGCAATCTCTCAACAGTAACACTCAGTACATGGGGGACAATTCCCCAAGGTTCTTCCATTCTCACCTGAGAGTTGGCACTGCCGGGGTACTGACCGTGGCATCAGGTTTCCAGCTTGGTGCAGGCACACCACATTGGCAATCTCCTGCTGACACTGCTTACTGCTAGCTCTGGCTAATGCAGACAGCGCATCTTTGCCCGTGATTTCACACTTGGGAGTGAAGTTGTTCTCGGTAGGCTGTGGTGCCCCTTCCACACTGCCAGTGTCTCCGTGCTGGAACATGGCCAGTTGGGCATCCCTTCTAAGCTGCGTCCGGTTCTTTCGGCTGGAAGTATCCAAGTAGACTGGCAACTTGAGGCTCGGTTCGTGCTTCGCCGTGACGGCTCTCACCACTTTGGCAACCAGCACACCAGGATTATCCAGACGATTCTTCCACCTTTCGTGCTTCCTGTTTAAGCTGCCTCGCCGGCCTGCAGAGCTGTCTGAATCCTTTGACCCATCACTGTTTTCAAAAAGCTGGGGCTTCCTTTGCTGAATCTGCTCCAGTTCCATCCAGAGAGAGAGAGAGAGATACACAAAGACAAACACAAAACAGACAGGGTGGAGAAAGAATTAGCTTGAAGACTGCTCACTTAGCTACTCTGCTGTGTGTTTTCAAGCAACATTTTATTTTTCTAGATAAATATTCCTTTGGAAAGTTTCACAAACCTCATGTATAATGCATCCTGTTTAGTAAAGACAATGGAACAGGAAAAATAATAGCAATGGACACCAATATGAATTTGTTAATCGTATCCGTAGAATAACCCAGGATTAAAAAAATATAGCATTTCCATCTATTTTCAGTCACGGCAGAGAAAGGCTAGAGAAGCCCACTTTAAAATCCCCCCATCAGCCATGAATAACTGCAGTACATACTTAGCTATTCATGACATGAACAAACAGCTCACAACTGGCATTCCAGGTCTGGAATTGCTCTCTAAGGTAGTTGACTATTATCCCCATTTTACATAGAGTAAAATGGGGCAGAAAGACTGTGTGACCCTGGGCTATGCAGATAAAATAAGATATGAAGGACAAAAGTGGGTTTGTAGTGAAAATGATAAAAATGCAAGGCCATTTTGATGTAAACCAATCACAATTTTATTCGGATTTAGAATGAATGAATGAATGAGGGATTTATGGGCTACAACCAGATGCTTTGCGCGTTCCCTCCAAAACAAGTTCCATTCAGTTGAATAAAGCAATAGCAATAGCACTTATGGCACACAAAGGATTACATTCTGATTCTAGAACATATGATTTATAAATGTGTTCTGTCTTCCTGAACTACATAGCCCTGAGACTACGTAGCTCAGTCCAAAACTCTCTATCAGTCCAAAACCTGAATAAAAACCATCAAGCTTATCTGTTGAACCATATCAGTTTTGATATTTCAGAATGGAAGGGCTCATCTACATACAAACAATGTGGCTTTACAAAGCACGTGGCTTTAAAAATGGTGGTCCTCAAGGATGACTCAAGTAGCATTGCTGCCTACCTAGAAAGTAATTTAGTTCTTCTATATGGAGACTCCCTCCACCCCCATTTAAATTCCTCACTTGCACGGCAGGAGTGGAAATTGTCTCTGCCCACGTGAACACATTCTCTGCTGGTCATCTTCCATCTTCACTGACATCTTTCAACTTACCAATTCCCATTAAAAGGCTTCTACCATAAGAGCTCCAAAATCTTTGCATCTCTTTCCAAATAAGGGAAAGGTGAAATCATTGGCAAAGTGATAAACCTCTTGACTAGAATCCAACTCTTTCCCCATGGCTAGGTAGCTTCTCTCCACCTCCCTTCATGGTCCAGCTTTCCTTTCTTCCGCCTCCCATCCAGGTCCTGCAAAGCCATTTGATTTGGGTGCTGATGGGAATCCTGACCTCTTGGTAGACATGGGATTGTCTTCCATAAGACGGGAATTCCCATGAGTAAAACAAACAGAAACAGGCTGCACTGATAGGCAGCCACAGTATAACTATTCAGTGTCCTCCAATTAAACAGAAGGAGGCAGTCCTTCAGTGGTCCAATTGGAGTTTCTGATGTACTCATGTACTCCAGAAGGTTAACATGTGAGTATTTTTTCCACTTTCCATAGAAAGCAATGTTTCCGTTGGGTCACCTTGATCCAGCTTCAGCCTGCCTCAGCACTTGGTTGGCACCAAGATGGAGGCTGTGCTGTGAGGACACCTTCTCAGTGAATAATAAGGAGGGCATCGGAGCAAAAAGGCTGCGCGGATGAGATGGACGAAGGATGACAAACAAAACACATCACTTTCCAATGATACATCCATTCCAAATTATGCGTCCTGACAATTTTCATCAAAGGTTTTTCAAAGGCTGAAAGCATAGAGCCCCTGTTTTGGGCAGTGCTTGTTTTCCGTGCTTTACTTTACTAGAATCTCTAGACAAACTATTTCTCTATCTCTCTTTTTAAAAAAATATCCTCTTATAAAAGTCTACTGACTCTCAAAAGTACATTCATGAAATAAATGGATGGGTTTATCAATGTATAGGTCCGATGAATACCATTCAATTCAATACCGTCACAGATCTGCCTTTTCCAATCAGGTGAAATTGGCTTTCTTGTTATTGTGATGGTCCTTCAAATTTACTCTTGATTCGTGATGGCTATATGGAAGGTTTATGCCATTTTCTTGCCAATGTTTCGGAAGTGGTTTCCTAGCATTGTATCTTCTTCCCAGGTTGAGAGACAGCGAGTGGTCCAAAGTCACTGTTTAATGCAGGATTAGAAGTCAGGTTTCCCTGCTCCTTATCCAGTGTATTTATCCTCCACACCAACTATCTCTCTCTCTCTCAAAGCAATTTATTTTGCTGATTTGATGAGATTTATATTCTCTACAAAAGTGGAAGGTACCAGATTACGTAAAGCTTGTCTTCTCTGACCTGTGTAATACTACGTGGGAATGATTTTGGGAGAAAAGAGGACAAAAGTCTAGACAATAGGGTCCGAAGGAGGAGAGATGCTGACAATGTATCAGAAGGGATTTTCAAGAGAGTAAAAGTGAAAAAAAGAAAGGATATTTTCATCTCATTCTTTGGAAGATTCTGTTAATGCAACCTTGTAAAAAAAAATATAGAGCTAGTAATCAGTCGGGCTTCTTGTAGGGACCACTTGGAAGGGCTAACAGTCTGTCAATCCATTGATTCTTTTGATCGGATATCCACGTCTCATATAACTTTAAATTGCTCCAGTGTAATCTTCTACCTGATCTTGTACCTGTGTCTTTCTTTCTGCTTATAACAAAAGGGTCAAAGGATAGCCCCAAGAAGCCTAAATTAGTTTTTAGGACTATGTACCTTCAAATCAACCTTGAACCCTGATGACTGCCTGGACAAATCCATGCAGTGTTCATGGCAGAATTTTAGAAGTGAATTAAAATGGCCTCTCTCCTAAGGTTGAGAAAGAGCAACTGGCCGAATGTCAACCCCAGCTGTCTTTGTGCAAAAGGCAGATCTAGAACCATGATCTCCCAGTATCTAGCTCAGTGACTTTTAACTACTACACCAAAGAGGTTCTCAAACTAGCTCTAGGGCTCCACAAAGCATTTAGCAAGGCACTTGGAATGGTAACCTTATCTCAAATGTGTTCTGTGCAACCCCCTCTGAATAATTTGCACCGTCTTAACAGGTACTTCTGAAACAGATAGGTCTCTCAAGATTTGGTACCATTATTGGATGCTGAGCCCTGATGGCACAGTGGTTATAATGTAATATTGCAGACAAACTCTGTCCACAGCCTGGAGTTGAATCCTGACGGGGACTCAAGATTGACTCGGCCCTCTAGCCTTCCCAGGTTGGTAAAATGAGGGCCCGAATTGAAGGGGGCAATATGCTGACATTGTAAATTATCCAGAGAGTGCTATGATGTGGTATATGAATCTAAGTGCTATTGCTATAATGTCCATCACAAAAACCCTCCTACCATCACTACCATTCTTCCTAACAGTTTGGGACGATTGTTTTTTTGTCGGCTTTATTGATAATTGACAAATTGGAATCTACAAAAAAAAAAAGAAAGAGCGAATCTATTCAAAGTCTTCTATTTTCTTTTCTCCCCTTTTCTGCTTCTCACCCCCATCCTGTTGTAGCTACACAGCCATCCTTAAGACGGCTGGGTTTATTTTTCCTCCTTTCTTATCCTGCGAATATTTTTCCCTACTTTTGCAATCATCAAAGGTTCCCTGGAGCACGGTGATATATTCCTCTTATTTCTCAGTGGCCCCATTCTGGCTACAATCTTGTTGGTGCTCATCAGCTGACTTTGCTATTAGAAAGAAAGATGATTAGATTTGAATTCATTTTAAATAACAACTGACTGCAAAGCTTTTCATACAGTCCCTCCCACTCAATGTTTTTTTTTTAAAGTGTGTGGGAAGATGGTTACTTAGGCTTACAACTCTGATAGCTTGTACAAAGGGAAAAAGAAAAGTCTGCTGGCTCCCCAAAAGCAACATTCTGCCATTTCTATTGTTTTTAATTTGGGTTGCATGCGGTTCTCCTTATGCAGCAATTGGAAGGAGGAGGGGGAGGGGGAGGATCAGGATGTTCACACCAAACATTCTTCAACCACAAGAATACATGCCTAACAGTTGAAAATGATCGAATCTGAGGCAGTTGGAAGGCTGAACCATAACCAAATGCACCACTCCATTAAGGAAACAGAGGCAGTTATGAAATTGTACTAGAGGGGAAAAAGACTTTCCAATCCCCACGTCAACCTTCTCTGCACTATTTTTGTATGCTAAGCATTTAATGTTTGTACACTAAGCTAGCATAGTGTAAATGGTGGGTTGGGGAACACTGGGAATAAGACAGGTTTACTTTGTTTGAGAGTAATGATTTCTATCATCTGAACAGCTTCCTACAAATGCAATTATTCCCGTTTGAGTCGGATGTTAAGAAGCAGCTCTTCATCTTCTCTCAACTTGGTGTTCCTCTAGGGATGTATGGATGGACCTCCAAAAATTGCCAACTATTAATATCCAAGAGACTCCTGATCTCAACATGCACAGAAGACTCCACAGAGAGGGGAAAGCTACTCTACTGTTTCCCTGGTTTTGATCAGTTTGATTCACAAGACCAGACTTGTAATGTAATTGAAGGGGCAAAGTTACCCAACTGGTTTAACCATAGTTTTGAGAAATGAGAGCAACCTGGAATAAGTTTCAATATAAAGTGAATGTGTCAAAACAAATCTGCTCAGTTGACACATTCTTGTACAAACATTGGCATTCACGTTTAAACGGGATTTGAAATATAATCTCGTTTATTATACACCTTTATAATTAAAAGTCATAATTATCTTGCCTGATGTCCCCTCAAGGGAAAGTGCTTTACTTAAGAAAGACTGTTGAAGAAAGTATATCTACTCCCTCTACTATTGTGGTCTTCTAACCTCTCCTACTCTTTGCTTCTTTTCCAGCCAATTACTTAAATACAGGTATCGTAAAATTATGCTGGAGCTTCTTATTACTCAGTGTATAGGTAAGGAATTAAAAGGAAGAAGGCATCACCAGACAAAGCAGACTGCTCAATAAGTCAAGAGAATTCACATGCTAACTTTTTCTATTTTGAGTCATCATAGATGGTTGGATATATGTTAGCTCTAAATATTTTTGAATTACAAACTTAAAAAATCAACATCCATATACTCGCCATGATATAATGGTCAGAAGTGACCGTTTCTGATCTACCACCATATGGAAAATTAGGCCAGTTCACATATAAAGAATTTTGAAGCTGCCCCTTCTAAGTGGACAGCTGAATGGAGAATGTATATTTGGAAAAAATGTCATCATTTTGTAAAATATCATTTTAACTACATGCTTGTCCACCTGGAAGAAAATGCTTTATTGTCTCTTGTCCCAGCACACACCACTGATATGATAAACTCATTCTATACATACTTCTGCCTCTTGGGATATGACTTCTCTGTTATACTTTTGTGGCAATCCTAAATTTAACTTTAAATTTACAGTTCCCATTTCAAAAGATATCCAAAGGATTATTCTCTGATTCAAGCTAAACTGATTTTGTAAAAAAGAAAAGAAAAATCACCCTAGTAAAAGGGAAAGACAATAATTAAATCTTAAATCTGGATACTCTGGTCATAAGAATGTTACAGAAACTCACACAATCCGAAAATTAAAAAGTTATATCTTCTCATTAAGCATGAAAAAACTAATTTCTCTCAATCTGAATGTCGAATTCTTCAGACAAAAAGCAAAGAAAGACTTCATTTGAAGTCTATTAATCTAGAGGACATGAAAATTGGCCAAGGCTTCACTACCCCCATTGACACCGACTCAAGCCAGTCACTCTACATCTATTGCTTAATAGGTTCTCTGACTGTGATATTCTTATCTACTAAGTGATAGAAGCAGAGTCTATTCTATAAGAAGCATAACCAGGGAATTAAGTCTTTTAGTTGAACTTCTGTATTACAGGTAGTCCTCGACACAATTGAGCCCAAAATTTGTGTGGTTAAGTGAGAAATTTGTTAAGTGAGCTTTGCCCCATTTTATGACCTTGCTTGTCTCAGTTGTTAAGTGAATCACTGCAGCTGATAAATTAGTAACACAGTTGTTAGGTTGTTAGTTGGCTTTCCCATTGATTTTGCTTGTCAGAAGGTCGCAAAAAGATATCGCATGACCTTGGGATGGTCATAAGTATGAACCAGTTGCCAGGTGTCTGAATTTTGATCGCATGACCATGGGGACACTGGAAAAGTCGTAACTGTAAAAAATGGTCATGTCACTTTATTCAGTGCCATTGTAACTTCGGTCACTAAATGAACTGTTGTAAGTTGAAGATTACCTGTACAGTGCAAGAAAACAATCACATAATAAGTTGATTCCTGCTTATTTGGACTTACATTGAAGTCTTCACATGAATAATGGTATATGTGAAACCTTCCCCACTACAGACATCCTGCTGCACTCACGGACAGCCAGCTGCTCTTCACAGATGCCACACTGCCACAGCATGGGAAACTACCCTTAAAGCCCTTCATGGCCTAAGTCCAGGTTACTTGAGGAACCATCTCATCCCACTGAGATTGGCCCACCCGGGCTGTCAGAGAAGGCGTGCTGCAGGCACTGTCAGCCAGGGAATTCTGGCTGGCGGACTCCAAGAGAAGAGCCTACTCTGCCATTGCTCCTGCCCTTTGGAACATCTTACCTCCTGGAGTAGGGTCAGCTCCGATCCTAATGACCTTCCACAGGAATCTGAAGATCTGGCTCTGCCAGTTAGCCTGGGGCTCCAATGGGGGAACCTCATGCTTGAATTGATTGACAGATTAATAACAGATCCCCCCCTCCCATGCTCAGCCTATTCCCTCCCTCCCATCTTTTAGCTTAAGTTATAGCTGATAATTTGTATTTTATAGTGTTTTATTCTTACTATATTCATATTGTTTTATTTTTTTTAACATTGTAAACTGCCCAGAGTCACCTTGTGGTTGAGATGCGTGGCAGATTAAATTAAATTAAATTGTAGATAGATAAGATAGATAGACAGACAGACAGACGGATGTTCAGTGTTACTCATGCGTTGATTTCTTTTTTATTTTTTTTTATTTTTCCAATTTTCATAACAACAAACGTTTTTCTTTTTTTTAACAGTACTGTGTCATATGTCTCTTACAGTTATTTGCATTTATTTCTATACATTTTTCTTTCTCTGTTCTAAC
>JANHFT010003006.1:33013-49904 GCA_032467955.1 Pseudoxenodon macrops | reverse complement strand
CCCCCGCCGTCACCCTTACTTTCTTGGGCCAGGCAAAAGGGGGAGGGGAGGGGGAGGGGCCATCCGGTGGTGGGATCACTCGACAGGGAGTCACAGCAGAAGGCCCAAGGAGCCGCAGGTTGCCGACCCCCGCTGTAGATATTCTAGATCCCAACTGCCATTTTTACTCCCTTTTAAAAATACAAAGTTAAAAGTCAGGAACGGAGATCTTTATCATCTGTGGGTTATTTTTACAAGAAATGTTACTTTGAACAAAGGAATTCTGAAACTGAGTTGTTCCTCCCACTTGTACCATGGGCAGGACTGAACATTTTATCATAATTCTTTTTAACTATCCAAGATGTTTCTTTCAATTCTTGACAAGCTCAGATTTTTCAGAGTACCACATTTTCACTTTAAACTCACTGATTTTTTGCAAACAGAATTTACATTAAAGGTGGAAAGAATTCTGAAGTGATTTATCCTGGTCTGATTTTTTTTACATCTCAAAAGCCTGGCATTTTAACAGGGGTGTGTAGACTTTCTATATCCACTGTAAGTAGCATATTAAACTACTTGTAACAAGTTATTCTTAAGTTTACTCCAGAGAAAGTGCCACAAGCAGCTAGTAATTAAAATAAACCCAGAAGGGCAGTTACAACAAACTCACATATTAGTTGATACGAGTAATATAGCTGCTCTTTAAATAACAAGCAATAGCAAGAAGAAAAGGATGAGAAATGTGTGGCATGACTTAAGATGTTTTGGGCCTCTTCTACACAGTGCCATTTACAGCAGAACAAACAGGGTACTTTGTCACCCATTATGTTAATAGCAGGACCTATAGGATACAATTGTCTTAAGTGTTGTGCCTTACTGTACAGCAGGGGTGTCAAACTGGTGGCCCGCAGGCCAGATGCATCATGTGCAGGTCACACCCACCCTGGCTCCGCAAAGGCAAAAAATGTTGTGATACATCACATGATGTCATGTGACATGATCAAGTTTGACACCTGTGCTGTACAGTGTCATGAACACATTTAAAACAATGTATTATCTAAACCCTAGATTTACTTTCCATTATGTAATACTTGCAAGGGAGACACCTTGCCTAGAGGGAGAGGAAAAAGAAAGGTCAGGATTATAAATCTAAAATTTTATTGAGACAAAAGGACAGTTCAGTATGAAGTTAAAATCGAAACACTTAAGTTTTAGACATTTTCACAGAAGCCTAACACATGCTTTATTTTAAAAAAGATTTGTACAATACAGTTCTACATACATGCTGCCCTGTGAAGAAGTTGATGGCTTACTCGGGCATATTCAGAGGTAAAATTATGACCTTTGTAAAAACAGAAGTCTATTACATTAAAAATAAAATCAGTGGAGGGCCAAGACAAAGTAATCATTAATGCCCAGGTCTGACAAAATTGTTTACAAACTATTCTGCAACTTATTTGTGTTGTAGGAAAGTAGATTTCATTACTTTCCTCCCCCCACCCCTCACAATTCTCAAGTTCAAATACATACAGGAAAGTAAAATAATCCTAGTTCTGTGGGAAGGGGAAGTTAAAAGAACACAGAAAAGAAAGGCTATTTTAGGACAAGGTGTTAAATTTTCCTCTTCCCTAATTTTAAATGTGTGACAATAATTCTTGTATTAGCTGCATTTATGATTACAGTTTCAGCTGTTAATACTAACACCTAATCAAAATGCTGGAGGAAATGTGTTTTAAGAGTAACCTATTTTAATTGCAGTAAGAGGCAGGTTTTTTTTTAAGAATTATGACTCTGGCTATAGAATACTGTGAACCCCTCTTTGTCTCAAGTCAGTTGGCTCATACCCTCCCTTCCCACCTCAACAATACACAAATAATAGCAAAAAAGGAATCAAACCTACACACACATGCTAAACTATAAAAATGCTGTTAATACTATTTGGGAGAAAGGTTGCAAATTTCAGGTAAACTTTACAGAACAAGCACCTGCACTTGCTGTTTCTGCTGGTGGCCTTCATTCTGCCAATCAAGGTGACAGATTATGAATATGCACATGCACACTCAAGCAGAGATCTTGTCCTGTTTCTACAGAGGGCATCCTCCTCAGCCAAGAGTCTCTTCACTTCTCCCTCATGTTCAAACCCAGTCTTATTCTTTTAATACAAAAGTCAGCCAAAGGAGGGTGAGGACAGAAGGGCAAGCAACTTAATTCTTGTCATCCTTCTTATCCTCCTCCTCCGAAGGATAAGAGTGCCATGTGAGCCTTTCCTCATAAAATGAGATGACCACCTGTGGACACTTGATGTTAGCTTCCATGGCAGGAACCAGATCAGCTTCATCGGAGTTTTTCCTTTATAATCAAGAGAAAAAAATGTTAGTGTTTATTTCACAGGGAGCGATAAAGATCTATTGGTATTAAAAACTGTTTTCAAAATACAGATGATCAAAGATTGTGCCATGTCACCTGAATGACACTTGTGATAATTTTATGGAATTTATTGTTTAAAGTATATCAAAGTCAATGTTTTCTGGTAGCAGGTACAACCATTTCATTTTTTCTCTAGTTTAAAAGATAACTTGCTGGACCTTCTATTTCCTAATTGTGGAGATGGATAAGCATCCCACTAAACTGCAAGGATGCCATGGCATAGTTGCCAACTTCTGATACATTTGCACCTATAACTGTCATTTTAGACCACAGAAATAGACTGACCCTCCACGGATTGTAAAAGTAGTGGTCCAAATAGCCCATTCAATGTCAGGAGCAAGCAACTAGATCCACATGTTAAAAGTTCAAGTTGACTATTGTATTCTACCTATGAATATGAGTATCTCCCCAGACTGCTTGTACTCCCTTGGAAACAAACAGATAAAGTTCCATTGAACTTAGAGGGGGGAGGTTAGTCCTAGGTCTCTTGCAGCTGTGCAATGACTCAAGATTAACTCCCCGTTTGATCCCTCCTCCTTGCCTGACTGGTAGTTTCCTAACATCACACACACCCCCCCTCCATAACAGCACCTCACTCTTCCAAGTTGTCTTCATCTCTTGAGTTCTCACAGCAACTTGGGAGAGGTGGAAGAAATGCCAGTTCAAAGGAGTCCTCTGACCCCTGAGTCCAAAGAATCTCCCAAGCCAGGTGGTGCCTCCTGCAAAACATCTAAATGATTAGAGAATTCCTCCCTGTTTCCTTCAGGAAGTGAAGCCCAGAAGTTGAAGGTCAATGTTCATCTGCTTCAACGCTTTCCCCTAGAGGACACCCCTCCACCTAATTAACTCCTTCACTGGTTCCTCTTCAGGCTCTGGGGTTGGATACTTGGGAGTTTCGAACTCCTTGGATTGTCTGGGAATTGCTGGTGGAACTGCTGCACCAAATCAGGAGTGTGCACACAGCTAGCATTTTCCCATGAACGCTGTGCTTCTGGGTAGCCTTTCTAGAGAATCAAGTTGTCGAGCCCCGTTTCTGCTCGCCATTCCTGAGAGAACTGCATAGCAGTGAGCTGTGAAGCGGGGGAGCCAGGCAAAGCAGGAATTTACGAGGCTTCGCTTTGGAGTGAACTGCTTATCTTGGAGGATCGAATGGAGCCATAATACTGAGGCCGGATGATGGCTTGGGGCTGGGCGGACGGCGGATGTAGCACGGGGTGCAAAGGGTGGGGTGTCCGGGGCGGGGCTATCTAAGGTGTCCATATAAGCAGTGTTGGGAGGCAATTGCTCCCAACGCTGACTTTACAGAGCTGTGAGCTATCTCACTGCTTGCTGGAATGGTAGAATAAATGCTGGTTTGGAGGAACGCGTTTCTAGCCTGATTTATTCCAACTGAGTTGCCTGCAAGGTCTGAGTATCCTCAGGGCAACAGTAATGTCATTGGCTAATCTTTTCAAACTTTCAGCTTGAAGTGCCTCGGTACTTCTAACATGAGTGCAAAAAATACCAGTAAATAAATCTAAAAATCAATCTATCAGATATAGAGTTGGAAGGAGCCTTCAAGATCTTCTAGTCCAACCCACTGCTCCAGCGGGACACCCTGTACCATTTCAGATAAGTGACTGTCCAGACTCTTCTTAAAAATCTCCAGTGATGAAACACCCACAACCTCTCATGGTTAATTGTCCTCACGGTTAGGAAAATTCTCCTTAATTCCAGGTTGCTTCTCTCCTCGATTAGTTTCCACCCATGGTTTCTTGTCTTGCCCTTTGGTGCTTTGAAAAATAAGTTGTCTCCTTCCTCTTGATGGCAACTCTCAAATACTGGAATAGTGCTATCATGTCCCCTCTTGCAGTTTAATATAAACATAAGTCAGAGAACCTTTCAGGAAAGCTTGCTTTCCTCAAGAAAGCCATAACAAATATAAACAATAGAAAGTGTGTGTGTGTGTGTGTGTGTGTGATAATTCTTACAAGAAAGCCAAATGAGTGTAATGGTTAAGGCATTAGACTAGAAACCACCTGTCCATTGACTCTTTCCTTTCCTTAAGAATGAAGTTAACTGGGTGACCTTAGGCCAGTCATTTTCTTTCAGCCCACAGAAGGACGCAAGGGCAAACCACTTCTGAAAACTCTTGCCAAGAAAACATCAGGGAGTTGTCCAGGCAGTCTCCAATAATTGAGCAGGGATGAATGGAAACAAACAAAAATCTTCTTACAAAGGAGAACAGATTGTTCCATAAGAGGGCTACCATCATTAACAAACTCTTTCCTATAATGAACACACTGCTTTGAACTCCTTAGTTTGTATATGTGTGTGCATTTCCTTCTTTGTTTCCTGTCTCCTTTTGCCTCCGGAGAGAAAAAAATGTACTAAAAATAGAGCAATGTTTTTTTTTCTCCTTGCCAGTTGGTTGATCAGGCACTCCGTTGCCTAGTGCAATCCAGATTGCTTATTTTTCTGTCATAAATGACTGCAGGAAAACAGCATGTTCGAAAAGTGGGATGTTTGAAAAATGGCCAGAGGCCTTTAGGATATCTCCTTTTAGTGGCAAAGTGCAACATTCAGTTCCTGGACTTCAGTTGGTCCCCATATTTTAACCACTTACATCTTTAAAAGATTGAATCTAGTCCGGAAAGCTATTGGCAACCAGGGCAAATCTTTCTTCCTCTTTAAAATCTTAGACTTTAAAACCTTACACTGTCTACTGTCGACTTCACCCCATTCCTAAGAGGTCTTTAAGGGGCGTGCATAAGCGCACCAGCATGACTACTATCCAGGGGTGGGTTCTGGATCCTGTTACTGCTGGTTCACTCAGGGACGCACCACAGCTGTGTGGGCACTTTGCATGCATGCATGTGCATTTCTTAAGAAATTTGCAGAAGCAAAAAACAAGATGGCTCAGGGACGTGGCAGGCCCAGGTCGTTACTGGTTCCAGCGAACCGGCCACCAAGTTACTAACAGTTTCGTAGAACCGATCCGAACCAGTAGAAACCCACCTCTGCTACCATCCCTGTCCTATTCCCTTTTATCCGAATCCATCTCATGTATCTCATGTATTCATAATCTTGTTTATACTTGTATTTGTTTTCTAATATATGCTTGATGAAAATAAATAAATAAAATAAAATCGCCTCTAGATAAATCATTTGGTATATTCTAAATATGATATAATTGATGTGTAATTTTTCTTTCAACGTCTTACCTTCAGTGTTTTGTAATTGTGCTTTTTAACCTTAGCACATGTTTTGGTTTTTTAATTATAGCCATTTCCATAAGAATATTCCCTTTGTATGTGATCAAAGCTAAACTATGTTCTGTCGCTTTTACTTCTTCTGCATGAGAAGTAAATAAATGAGAAATGCAATTAATAACATGGAAGGAACATTGATTTTGAAAAATCAAATTTAAAAAATGGGTTTTGCTTTCAGTATGACGACACACCGTATTATTTCTGATAATACAAGGGCTTAAATTAATGAATTAAATGTATTATTTCAGAGCTGTAAGCAAAAACAGTTCACAGAGAAAGCTGCTCCAGGCTAAATACCTGTTCCAAGCATTGTACAATCAAATTCCTTGGTAAATAAACTTGGCAGAAATTACTTTCACAGAAATTCAAAAATGTCAGTGACCTGCAGTCTATTAACATGGATCAAAAGGTTCCTTGTTAGTCTTTGAAGCCATCATTATTTCATAGCGCTGGTAAAAAGTTTATTCTGCTTCAGGCTGCTTACCAAGAGTTGTGTTTGTTTCTTGACCAGGACATCTTGAACAGAAGAGATGGACCATTAAAGACTTTTCTGGCTGTAGTACATGAACTGTAGATGCTCATCACAAACTGGAAATAATCCTGCAAACGCTAAAGCAATACTAATTACATGTACTGCCACCAAAATAATATTTGCATGTAGATATTTTCATAGTGAGGGGTTCTTGGTGCTCACTAACTTCGGTTGTTTGCTTGCAGACATTTCATTATCCATACTAGATATCATCATCAATGCTAGCAAGGAGTGTGGTTTGCTCTCAGGAAACCCAACTCTTTATTAGCACTGATGTTTGGCTAATGAAATATGTGCAAGCAAACCACCAAGCTCAGAGAGCACCAAGGACCTCTCATTTCAACCTTCAGCTACAAATATTCTTTTTTGGCATTCTCATGGGTTCTTTTATGCATATCCAGATTAGTGAGCTCCAAAACCACAAAAAAACCAACACAACCCCACCTGGTACCCAAAGTCTAGTACTCATTGTTCACTATTCCATTCTTCCCCAAAGTTACTACAACTTCTGTGCTTCCACTACTTCTCTTTGTGAGCCCTACTTCTGAAGAACATTAACTTTTTGTACTTGCTTTAGGCTGATTTAGGCTCCCAAACTAACACAACCAACCATTGTCCCAAAGGTGCTTTTTCAAGAAGCAACTGGACTTTCTGTTTTTTCTTTGAAGACATTTCACTTCTCATCCAAGTATGGATGACCATACAAATCCAACCCAACCCAGATGCCTCTCTGCTCAACATTTATAGGCACCGGCTGACTAGGGAGAGGTCTTAAAGGATCAGGGCACCAAGAAACCAGGTGTTGGCCACTTTGCAGGCAGCCTGTCCTCTCATACATAGAAATACTAATCATGGTCTTCCTTGCAGCATGGATCAAAGTTCTGAATAGTTTAACAAGTAAAAAGTAGTGAGCCTCTTCATGGTCATTTAGGAACAACTTGACTAGTTTCCAGCTGATCAGTCCATTACTCCAAATTCTAGCTTTCTGATGAAAAACAATATAAAATATCCAGCTGCATTATTGATTGGCTGTCCACCCTGCAGGCCTGGTAATCAACTCAATAGGGAGACTAAAACTACTTTTATTGAGATAGACCAGTGATGGCTAACCTTTTTATTCTTGCATCCCAAAAATGGCAGCGCATGTGTGCTAGCGCGTGCATGCATGCCAGCACGCAACCCCCCATGCACACTGCACTGCGCATGTGTGCGTCCCCCCCATTGGATTCTATAGGCTACCTGGGAGTTATCCACATTCCTGGATAAATTACTTTAGGATAATGCACAAAATGTCCTTGATTAAAAAGTATAAGCAGAAAGGAAGATAGTGTTCTTGCATAAGGATACAATTTTGCTCAGTACTCTATTCTATTTGTGTGCTGAGAGGTAAAACCTAGGAGATTATCCTGCTTGATCCTATTTTCATCTTCTTATAATTCCCTTGATCCCTCCACATTTGGCAATTACATTGGCAATTACAGCTGGATCAGTGGTGAAATCCTACCACTATGCCTCAGTTTGGGCGAACCGGTAGCACCCGCAGTGTGAGGCTCTGCCCACCTGCCTGAACGCTGTAACTTCCAGGTGTTTTTACCCTCTGCACATGCACAAAGCCTTCTGTGCATGCACAGAGGGTGTAAAATCGTACCTGACATGGCGCATGCGGACTTCCGGTGCGCGGTGCGCAGATTTCCGAACCAGTGGGAAATGTAAGTAGATTTCACCACTGAGCAGCATGCTCATCTAGACATTAGCACAGCACATAGTTTCTGCTCAGTACTGATGCTAATAATCAGAGGTTGGCTGGAATGAGGTACAGTGAATGGTCCTGTCCCATTAGCTGAAGAACAAAGGCTCTTACGTGTGAACATATGTGAAATGGCTTATTTCAACATGGGTCAATACTGTGACAGGGAGGGTGAGTTTACCAAGTTTTTTTTTTGTTCTTCATATCATAAGAGCACACTCTTTCTGTGTATCCTCTGCCCTATGGAACACTTTCCCCTCTGAAGTTTAGCAAGCCTTCTGAAAAAC
Organism: Pseudoxenodon macrops; assembly: GCA_032467955.1. NCBI lineage: Eukaryota > Metazoa > Chordata > Lepidosauria > Squamata > Pseudoxenodontidae > Pseudoxenodon > Pseudoxenodon macrops. The sequence continues at coordinate 41,681 of JANHFT010003006.1, read as the reverse complement.
ATTGAAAACCTGAATTTCTTACAAATGCTGGGCTAGAAGAGATGACTGTATGTTGGGAGCTTGACATAGAAGTCATTTTTAATGCTTATAGTGTTAATGTTTTTTTTTTAGTTTTATAATTTTTGAAATATTGCTTTAATTCATTATCCCCGGTGGTACATGAGCTCCAGTGGCGCAGTGGTTAGAATGCAGTACTGCAGGCAACCTCTGCTGACTGCCGGATGCTTGCAATTTGGCAATTTAAATTTCACCAGGCTCAAGATTGACTCAGCCTTCCATCCTTCCGAGGTGGGGAAAATGAGGAGCCAAATTGTTGAGGGCAATATGCTGACTCTGTAAACCGCTTAGAGAGAGCTGCAAAGCACTGTGAAGCGGTATATAAGTCTAAGTGCTATTGCTATTGTTCTCCAAACTAGGTAACTACCTCATTCTAGCCAACTTCTGCTGATTAGCATCAGTATTGGGCAGAATCTGTGTGATGTGCTAATGTCTCTTGATGGGGAGCCCCTCAGAGTTTGATATGAAATTGGTAGCTAGAGAAATGTTAAATAAATAAAGATGGAAGATGCAGTATAAATCCGCTGATTCTGTTTTCAGGGGGGGGGGAAACCCACAACTTTCAGATAAACTTTTTCCCAGTTTGATTTACTTTCATAATATTTTAACTTCAGAATGGAATTATGATCATTTTATCCCCTTATGCTTAGTTCTTTGAGTGCACTATAGGCAGAAGGCCAAAAAATAAATTATATAAATAAATACATGTATATGTGTGTGTGTGTGGCCAGTGCCGCAACGGTGCAGAGGAAAATCTCGGGTGTTCCCGGGAAAACCTCTGGTCCCAGCTGACATTATATATATATTTGACACCCATCATCTAGACCTGCAACTTTAAACAATGTCTGCAACCTTAAACACTCAAACAGCCATTTGGACCCGTTTCCCACAGAAAAGAAAACACCAGGAGCCACAAAACCCTTCCTGTGTCTGACTATTTCTTGAACAGGCACAAAACTATCATATGTAGTTGAATTAAACATTCCGTTTTCTTCTGAAACTTTTCTTTTCTTGGAATTTATCCATGGTTGGCTTACTGGGGGTTGAAAAGCTCAATAAATTGTATGCCGGTGGGTGTCGTACATTGGCAGTTGCGATGCATATTTTGAGTGACAGGGAGCCACAGCAGAGGGGTGAAAGAGTCACATGCGGCTCCAGAGCCACAAGTTGCTGACCCCTGATCTAGACCAACCTCCCTCAACTTGCTGTCACCTGGCTGAAGAAGGTCTACATCTAGAGATGTTTCTACAGAACCCCATTTCTTGCCCCAAGGAAGAATCTTGTAATTCATTGGGAACCTGACAAAGATGGGGCAAAGACAGAACTTTTTTTTTTTTTTGCAGTTTCACTATTAAAGGAACATTTTAAATTAAGTTGCAATTTGTTAAGTGCTAACTTATCTTCAATGTTGATTCACTAAGTTTCTACCTCTGCCATCCCCATTTTGCCTTGCTTATTTTTTGCACCAAAAAACAACAACATTATTTAATGTTCTGATTGAAACAGCAGAAGCTACACTATAATTCTTATTGTCTTAACTTAGTTTAATTCAAGTATTAAATTAGCTTCCTGTAAAAGTAATGGGAGCACTGGATATTGCACAGGAGGAAGAAATTGAGGGAATGCTGTGAGCTAAATATCAAGTGGAAATGCTTGCGGTTATTGTTGTATTGAGGGAAGAAGTGGCAATAAGATTTTGGAAAACAGTTTTGCAATAAATCGCCTGAGCAAATGTGCACACATTGCCTGGCACAAATGAAATTTAACTATAAAGAATTAATTGGCAATGGACAATTGCAGATATTTACTGTAGTCAAACACCACAACAAAAGGTAACTTCAGCTTTCTTTTTCCAGGGGAAAATGCTTCAATATTTGAGGTAAAAGCAAAGCCATGAGAAGATGCTTTGAGATGACACACAAGCTCTTGAAAGATGCATGACACCACCAGCATTGTGCCTGTTTGAGGTGGCAGAAAAGCACTATTTCTTAATGAAAGAGTAAGCAGAAGGACAGCTGCCTCTTTAGAAGGAAAGTGCACCTGTTCTTTCCAGATAAGAGATACACCCCTGTTGTTTTCCCCCATCACAGGTACTTAAAAAGACATTTGGAATGTATAAACAGGTGTGAATAGGATGCAGATTGCAAAATTTATCCCACAGGCAAAGAAAATTTAGACGGCCACCAATATTTCCTTTATAAAGCAAAGACAATTGGGTAAAAATCAGCCAAAAAAAAGTACTTTAAAAAAATGTTGTAAATTTACTTATAATTCACTTAATGCCTCCACATTTGGTAATTATATTGGCCATTACAGCTGGATCAGTGGTGAAATCATACCAGTACGCCCCAGTTTGGGCAAACAGGTAGCAGCCATGGTGGGTGGTTCAGAGAATCAGTAGTGCCTGCAGTGCGAGGCTCCACCCACCCACCACCCGCCCGAATGCTGTAACTTCCAGGTGTTTTTACCCTCTGTGCAGGGCTGAAATCTAAAAATTTTCCCTACCAGTTCTGTAGGTGTGGCTTATTTTGTGGGCGTGGCTTGGAGGTCAGATGACTGGGTGGGTATGCTTTTACACTTTACACAGAACACAAAAAACTTTTACACTTTACAAACACAAAACACAAAACAACACAACTGATTCAGACACCATGCAAAAGCAGCTGCACTGACTCACACACCATGCAAAGCACACAAAATGGCACCAGCAACAGATTTAACACATTTAACAATTTTAACAGATTTACAGAGATGGAAAAAGGGAACCTTGGAGGTCATCTAGCCCAACCCCACCCCAAGCTAACCAGAATTACAAAAGCACACTAAATGGCCCTTGCCAGAAGCATGAAACTCACAGGGCCACAAAGAGCTGGGGGGAAAAACATTTGCACTTGAACAGGTTTAACAGATTTGGAGAGAACTGGTTCTATGATGGCACCAGCTGCTTGCAACCTACTCTATAGAACCGGTGCGAACCGGTAGGATTTCACCCCTGGTGTAAGTACTTTGTTTTGGGTCCATCATAGCTTTGGACAGTCACCAAACGGCCAGCCGTAAATCAAGGATTACATGTACTTTAGTGCCGGTACACTAAGGATGACTTGTGATTCTCTTACCCATTGGCTGGGGTCAAGATGAAGGCAACATCAGGTGGCCGTGGTAGAAAAGAAATGTTACCAGGGAATGCTTGTGTTATGGTTAGGTGTAAAGGAGGAAGGGCTTCCTTTGCCTTGTTTGAACAGATAATAAAACGTGTTTGTAGCATTATGCTGTGTAATGATCTAGGTTGTAATCCCTTTTTCCCCCTAAACTCAGATGATTAATTCCTGATTGTATAGATATTGATGTGGCTTCCTCTACTATGTATTAAGCTTATCATGCAGAGGTGTTTGCTAGAACTGTGTGATATATTGCAATAGAAGCATAATTTATGCCAACCATCCTTAACCAGTTACATGCATACCCATGGCGCTATTTACTTTTGGAGTATGCAAAGTGGTAGACAGAACAGAAAAGGAGTAAGAAAAAAGTTAAAGTAATTACAGGAAATAAGGAAAATAAGACAGCTTACACTGGTTTGCATGAACACCATGCCTTTCTATGTCTTCCGAATCTTGCAAACCATATTTGCTTCCACCATTACATTACATTCATACATTACATCCCCCCTCCCCCAGATTTCTCATCTCTCTTTCTGTCAGTCCTTCAGATAAGCTAGGTCAAAAAACAGACAGTGCGGGGATTTCAGCAATGGTACTTGATTGTTGTAGGATACAATCATATAACCTTGAAAGCCTGTCAAAGTGTCTCTCTGTCCCATCTTATACTAAACAAAGTCAATATGAGGTTATTTTGATTTTATCTTTCTCACATTTTCTCCTATCTCTGTGTTATAGTATTGTTGGAGGAAATGCCTATCTAGGTTCTGTTCCAAGTGGGGAAGAAGACACTGGAAACATGGACACTGCTTGGAAAGATGGTTTTAATGGTGGACAGCAGGACCTCATGGTTTTAGGTCCTGGGGAAGAAGCAATCACATGTTCCAAGATGTTGGACCACCAGAGAAAAGGGAGGGGTTACTGGGAGTGCCTAAGTTTTATACCCTCTGTGGGCTCCACCCCAGACCTACCTGTACCTGTGCAAGAAATGCACTGATTGGTTGCCAGGCTCCCAAGGGGTGGGGGTCTTGACTAACTTTTTAGGCTGCCCTTTGTCAGGTTTGGCTGAGCTTGCTAAAATGCCATGAGGTGAGTTAATCCTATCATGGCCCTCAGGACATGACATAATCCCATCACCCTTGGAGCTGAAGGGGGGGCAGGGACCCGCAGGAAGGTGCTTTGTCTCCAAGACTGGCCTTTCCTTTTCTGCCATCCAGGGGAATATATTCTGCCTCCTTTAATATTTCCCAGGATATTTCATTTTCTAGGAGAGGGGTGGGTTTACCTCCTACAGTATCTATTGTCCAAGTTCCTCCTTAAAGGCTTACTCTTTCCTCCTCACCTAAAGGGTGCCTCAAACTTTTCCCCAAGATGAATAGTTAATTTATCAAACACGGAGGAGAAAAAAAAATCTAACACAAATACTTGGATTGACTGGTTATCTATTTCTTCAAACAGAAGAAGATGGTAGTTATGTTCCTCTAATTTAGTTTTATTGGACTTCCTGCTTTGGGAGAATAATAGATTATTTCTGGGGCTTCCAGAAAGAATAATGATAGTCCTTTGATTTTCTCATTTACATTTCTCACTCTTTTCAAAAGGGCCAGCAAGCTACAGAATAGGAAAGAGAAAGGATCTGAAAATCCAAAAAGTTCTGATCACAAGATTCCAAAAACTTCGTGGCTTCTTGTATTTGGCTACCAAATGAGATCCTAGGGCTTCTGCACTACATGCTTGGTGTGACAGATTTCTCTTTTCTTAGAATGGCTTTGCTGTACCTTGAACAAGGATAACTCTGTGTGCAAATGTTCTTTGGGCTTTAAATTTTCCTCTGACAAAGTTAAACTGGATTCCTTCTTGATTTTCCTACTATTGTGATAGCACTGCTGAAGGAAACTGGTTTGTCTGTAAGGGATTCCAGTAGAAGTAGCTATCAGAAATAGTAGCTGAATAAACTACAGGTCTAAGATGCAGGTAAGTAGCAGGTGATATGTGTCACATGCTGTTGGATACTGATAGTGGCCTAATCAAGCTGTAAATGCATGTTTGAAGTTTACCACTTCAGATGCCAGATAGAGGCTCATGTTATTGAATTGCTCCTCTATACTGACCAACCCACTATACTCCTCGTACAAAATAGTGTACACAAATGGGTATTTGTCAGGGGGAAAAATAAATTAAAACTTTCCCATCAAATTTCATAGAAATGCAGCCTTTCTTTAATGGAACAACATTCAAACACATCAGCATTGTCCTGCAGATTAAAGGACACAAACTCTACGTGTCACAAGAATAGACTATAGACATTTGAAAAGGTTATGTAAAATTGCAGACCAAAAGGATGTACTTGGTGGTGGACTGGGTAAAAAAACACTTCATCTTGAACTGTGTCTTGTTAAATAAATGCCATAAATGTGCAAATTGTAAGTCTTCTTACAAATGACACATTATGAATTGAGAAGTCAATAATTAATTAATTACACATTATGAATTAATGAACTGTGGATTATGAATTAACAAGGTTATTTAATGTCAGTCACAGTTCACTAAGGTTTTCAGAGGGAATGATCTGAAGCCTTTAAGAACTCTCTGAGGAAATGAGTGCTCACTTTTGACCAACAATGTAGAAATGTTCTGTTGAGTTCAGTGTTTTGATAGCACTTCAGGTTGTAATCTAGGATTTGCTATTATTTGGATTCAGATCCTTTATGCTCTTTGTTTTTTAAACCGACATTTCAAGTCACAGGGGAAGAATTTAAGGAATTCTTCCTCTGTGCTGCAAATACTGTAGAGATGGAAGAGATGATGAAATCTGTAATTCAATGTTGTCATCTGTCATAAATTATCTGAATGCACTGACTTTTTTTCCAGATAAATAATATAAAATTATAGACTTAAATTACATGCTTTGTATAATGTGGACCTACGTACAACATTATTGCAAGATTACAGAAGCGCTTCAAAGACTCGCAGCATAATTCAAGCGATAATCATCAAGAAGATTGACGGCCATGATCCAGTTGCACAGAATAGCAAGGAAAACATAGAGTGAATTATTTCTCTATTGTTTTGTGAAAAAGGATTAAATTTATGTTTTTCAACCATAAACCCTCCAGATGTTTTAAATGATAATTCCCATGATATTATGATTCAGGCTTAAAATACATATATCCTCATCATCTTGCTCATTGTAAATCGGTTGGCTGGGTTTGAGCATCAACAAACTTTCTTCAAATTGCTGTCCTTGAAATGTTTGAGAGAATGGGAAATCTGCCTGAAAATGGAAGGCTGGAGTCAACCACATCAAGAAACATCCTGGTTGAGGGAAGATTGGCCTAGATTGTACACAAACTCTAGAAGGCAACTGTTCCTTTAAACCATTCATCCCTTATTAAAACAGGCTCCCAACCCATTGTTCCAGCTCTTTGTCTACTGCTGACACTAGCATCAGTTGCATGTGAACAATGGGTGGCAAGACTATTATTAGGTGCTATGTACCAGGAGCATCAGTAGTCAGGCTGGCTGGAGACAGATACTCAGCCCAGGACATCTAGAGGATGGAAAGGTGGCTTGAAGGAAGGAGAACTACTTCCGTTATGTCCTTATGTTCATCCTCATAGAAGGATACTTCCACTTCTCTTAAAAACAACTTCCTGTGTCCAGCTATACATCATGATTTTTTTTTACTGGCAAGTAGTTGTGAGTATAGAGTTTGCTTCCAGCAAAGTTAAATGCAATGCGTACTTACGTAGAATACATTAAATTGCCTTCCTGTCACTCTTGTATTGTCAGTAGGTTTTCTGCGCAGTTTTCAATTTGGAATCTATTCTTCTGGAATGCTGCTGTCAAGCTAACAAGAGAGGCGCACATAACTCATAACTGCTATAGAGGATACAGTCCTATACTGTACTGCATTTTAACATCCGCATGATTATCAGGTTTAAGTGAACATCTCACCGCAGCAAGGAATAGTGGCAGATATCTTAAAGATGACAAATGATAAGACTCTCATCTATTTTTTGACAAACAAGAAAGAGATTTTGATGGCTTCCTCTTCTTCAGGGTCAGGACGTCCTTGTTCTCTATGCTCTTCTTTAACATTAATCTCCTATATAAAGTGGGTTTAGGGAGTGTTGTACTCCATTTTTTTATATCTGGACATCATTTCCAATCCTGAAGTATGGTTGTGGCATAAATAAATTTCTCAACTGTATTATAATAGAAACAGTCCCAAAAATATGATTTTGCCATATCTGGCTACTAATATGAATATGTGTGTATGTGTGATGTACACACACACGCACGCACACACTGATTTAACTTAAAAGCAGGATTGTGGAGGCGGAATATAACCCAGGTGGCCTCTTATCTAATCTTCCAAAGCCCAGATAGAGGCCCTTTCCCAAGGCGCCATCCTGGCTGTGATGCTGTTCTCACTTAGAGCACAGAAAAAAGTTATTCTTAGCAAGGTACAAGAGGAAGGGATGGATGGATGGATGGATGGATGGATGGAGGGAGGGAGGGAGGAAGGAAGGAAGGAAGGGAGGGAGGGACGGAGGGAGGGAGGGAGGAAGTTTTTCTGTTGAGGTTATCTGCTGTTGAACTCATAACTGGAGCCATGAATTGTCCAGTCTCAGGTCTTGGTGAAGACTAGACCACACTTAGAAAATTGTCAGGCGTATCCAATTACAAACTTCTCTAGGTTTTCAGGCTTGTAAACACCAGATTTCTATAATGTTACAATCAAGGTTACAGAAGGAAACAAAAACACCCCCCCCCAAAAAAACACTTCTATCCTTGTTCCATTTGTACAGTGCAATAGTCTATAAAGAGCAAAACATGTATAAAATCGAGATGTTATTTTGTCTTTGTGTGTGTGTGTGAATTCATATGATCAAAGGTACGTTTGTCTGAAATTGAAAAGAGGCCCTTACGAATCAGATAAGCCTGTGGAAATGTAGTAATAAAAATAAAGTTATGATTTTACATATCATAATCTTGTCCTCGAAAAATAAATAAGCGAGAGCTTTTGAGGAAGGCATTACATCTGATGGGAAAAGGGGCCTCTCAGCACACTTCATCATGAGCTACAGGTATTGCAAGATGTCAGAAGATCTTGTGAAAGGTATCTGTGTCACTCTTGAAGTATTTTGTTCCGTCTTTTAAAATGGACATTGTCAGTTTCTCTGTTCTAGGGAGCATTTCAGAACTCTTGCTTCCCTCATCCCTTAGCCCACCAATCAAGAGACTTAATTATCAACATCCAGACACTTGGCAATTGCTATGTATTTATGACGGTTCCAGTGTCCCAAGATTATGTTGGAGTAAGTAAAACCTTGGTTCAGGCTTCAGGCCTGAGAGTAGGCCTAACTCTTCATACTAAAGGTACAAAAACTCTGGTCAAGAACTGGTCAAGGACAGAGTTCCTCTTCTTTGCCAGGAAGACATTGCTG
>JANHFT010003004.1:96533-107851 GCA_032467955.1 Pseudoxenodon macrops | reverse complement strand
CATTGTTTGTAACTGGGAACAGTTGTTAAATGAGGCAGCTGCTTACCGAGGATACTGCTATACGTTATATGTTAAACAGAAAACCTTCTGGAAATCAAGGAGGAAGGAAATATCCCTTGGAGCAGGGGTCTCCAACCTTGGAAAGTTTAAGTCTGACGGACTTCAACTCCCAGAATTCCCCAGCCAGGGAATTCTGGGAATTGAAGTCTGCCAAACTTAAACTTGCCAAGGTTGGAGACCTTTGCCTTGGAGGGTGGTACATACAGTACCTCTTCTTCCTTCAAGGAGAGACATCTAGCTTTAACCAGGAAGAAAGACATATTTTCATTTCAAGAAAAATGAGAATTTTCAAAGGAAAAGGGTAGATAGGTAGGTAGGTAGGAAATCTACAGTGGCAACTGAAGCAGTGGGAAGGCTTTGTGATAAGGGCATTTTTGAATTCCACAGCCTGTGCTTTGCATTCTTAATGTCAGTAATTGTCAGAATGGAATGTTAGCAGCGCTGTATCACTTGCAGAGTTAAATTCAAAGCAACTCACTAAGCCTCAACATTTATCAGAGAGCTGCAGCGAAGAAGGTATACACCCTCCACCATGCACAAAGAAAACTTATAGGAAGGCTTGGTTTGTTAAAAAAAAAATTACTGTAATAATTCCTGGCTTAGGAACAACAAAAATGCCCACTCCAGGTTTAGTATGTTAGACATTTATTCTGCTAAAGGAAATATGAGTCAAATGTATAGTACCCTGGTGAATATTCCTCATGACACAATCGACTACCTGCCGCAGGATACTATGTAGGCACTCAATAATTAGACTTATTCCACATCAGGAGTCTTATTCTGCCTTATATCTGCCAACTCTATTAGTGTGTTAGAGAGAGAGAAAGAGAGGGGGGGAAATCCTGCTAAAATATTTTTATGTGAACCATATTTAACTAATTGGAATAATATATAGCTACAACTTTGCTTCCCCCTTCCTGTCCTTAAGGCATTTTTACAGAGCCACCTACTTTGATGCAACATACCTCCAGAGCCATAAAGGAGACTACTGATGTTTAATAATACAATTTGGTAGTGCTAAATGCCAGTTGTTCATTTATGTTGCCTTACTGGTATAATCTAGCAAGGCTATGTGTCAAGGTCCCGATTGACAAACTCAACCAAGCAAGCAGGCTTGAAACTTTCGGGTCTCTTTCTACCACACTTTATTGGATACATCATATTGGCATAAATCGAAGCAAAACCAACTCTAATTAATCTCCATGGTTTTCGCATAGTTGAATAATCACATTTCCCCTCCCCTCATTAGTTTGAGTCACGTTGTCCAATTAGCAGTCCCAATATTGTTTTAGCAACAGACTGGGCCATAATAACCCAGATGGCTGAACGATTTTGATTCCCACAGAATTGAATTTTTGTTGTCTGCTGTCTGGAACCAGCATTCCACAGTTGTTTCCCCTTCGCCCCCCAGTCTGTGTGGTAATTGAGAAGCGCCAACAGTTGAAATCAGCACAATTCCACTTTGAAATTGACACTTTTGCTGTATATGTGCATATGTATTATGTAAGATATACAGGTAACAATCAGTTATTCAGAGATCATTAGAAATTATGATGGTGCTGAACAAGTGGTTCTATGACCAGTTCTCAAAATTCCAGCTGTTGCAGTATCCCCATGGTCATTTGAGCATGATTCAGTTGCTTGGCGACCAGATAGCAGTCTTGATATTGCAGTATCCTGCAGTCATGTGATTGCCATTTGTGACCTTTAATGGCTTCCCAGAAGCAAATTCAATGGGGAATCCGGCAGGAAGTCACACATGGTTGACTGCTTGATATTGTCCTTAATGACTGAGCAGGATTTTTAAAACAATGGTTAGAATTTGCATCACAAAGTGGCACAGTCATGTGACCTCCCACTTTATGATCATATCACTTAGCTATGAAAATTCCAGTCCCAATTATGATTTTTAAGTGAGGGCTGCCAATATTATATATATCCTTATTTAGTGATGTGTAGCCAGTTAAAGATGCTGAGCTTGTCAGCTGGAAAGCTAACAGCCTGGGTTCGAGACCTGAGTGTCCTACAACAGAGTGAGCTCCTGTTCCTGTCCCAGCTTCTGTCCTCCTAACAGTTCGAAAGCATGCACATGCAAGTAGATGAATAGGTACCATTTTGGTGGGAAGGTAACAGCATTCTCTGCACCTTTGGTGTATAGCCATGCTGTCCACGTGACCACAGTAATTGTCTTTGGGCAATGCTGGCTCCCTCAGGCAAAAAATACAGATGAACACTGAGCCCTAGAGTCAGACGTGACTGGACAGGGAAACCTTTACCTTTGCCTCTAGGTGATCTGCATGACTGATGTGCACAGAGATTATGCCATGATTTTGTATCCAAGTGCAGTTTTTGGCTGGTGGAAGTCAAATTTCTGAGAAAGAAATGGCAAGTGGAAGATGGTGCCATAGAAAGCAGAGCGGATTAGCACAGAAGAGGAATAACTTTTACTTGATAAGGTCAAGACTGATTTGGAAGTAGATTTAAAAATGAAAGGCTACAAGAATAACATGGAAAAAAGATGTTATGCTGAACATACAAAAGGAATCAGCTTATATATAATAATTATATATAAACCCGAGTTTATATTATACCCAGCGTATTTCGGCTTTTTTTTTTTTAGAGAGTGCTACGATCCAAAATTACTTTTACAACATTGCAAATTGGCTGCCTTTTATCTGAAAAACAATTCCAGGCAACATATTTGTTATTATTTGAAAGTAACAAACAGATTCCCGGGTATAAACAGATAAAAAGATGTGCCATTCTAGAAATTAGCTCTTATTTGGTTATTAAAAATTCAAAGATGGATTAATCCTACCATGCAGCTAAAAAGTTCTCATCGGTGACAGCCCAGCAGAGAAGTGCAGGGACTGTTTTGAATTTCATTCTGAAAATAATTTCTCCAATTGCAAATAGTTTACCGTATATTAGCATGTGAACATTAAGGTTGTGTCAGATAGCCAAACCTTGTTGGCTGCAGTAATCTTGGTTTCCCCAGCAGCCTCCTACCCAATTTTGCCTTGCTTCTGTTTGGGACAAAGCCTGAATCATAAACAGTTTCAAAAGAAGAGGGGGGAATCCATAGCAGGAACCCCAAAGGGGACAACAAAGGGACACTGGTGATTTTCATATTGGTAATTGAAATGAACATTTGTTACAAAGTTGATTTGGACATTTATTTTATTTATTTGTTTGTCAAACATGTGCAAGATAGCAGGTATAGGTATAAACATAAACAAAGTAGGTACAGATAAATAAGAACAATAGGACAGTAAGACAGTAAAACAAGGATGGTAGGTGTTATGTTTCCATGTTATGTCAAGAAGTTTCCCCAACGTGCCGGCAAGCTGCGCCACCCCATTGGCTGTCAAAGCCCTGCATTCCAGGCGGGAGAACGCAGCTCCCTGATTGGGCAGCCGTCTGACAGCCCGCACTATATAAAGAGCTGTCAGATGGGAGTTGTTGCCGGGTTTCCTTACTCATTACGTTTGCCTCATCTGTTAGAATTAAAGGTTGTTGTTCAGAAACGACCTGTTTCATCTCAGTTATTACGCTCACGCCGAGTTCACAATACTGGCGACGAAGGTGGGATATTTCTGAGGAGACAAGCTGAGTTACTGAGCTGATAAGGAGGTAGAGCGAACTAACTCCCTAAGTCACTGAGGCACAAAAATTTCTCTCTCTCTCGCTGCTGCTGTTCTTTTCAGAACGGCATCCCTTAGCCCTTTCGCAGCATTTAACCCGGCCACAGAAACATAACAGTAGGTACAATGATGCGCTTATGCAGCCCCGTTACAGACCTTTTAGGAATGGGGTGAGGTCGACAGTAGACAGTCTAAGGTTAAAGTTTTTGGGGTTTGGGGATGAAACCACAGAGTTAGCCACATTTGAAACTTGAAATTCTGTTTTGGATCCTACACCAGAAGCCCATCCTGCTGGCTTTGCAGAAGGCTTTTAAGATGCAAGCACGTTCCCAGGGATTGGGGTTGCTATATACATTGAATAAGCAAGCAAGCTGTAAAGTAATAGCATTTCTTCAGGAGATGACAGCTTCACTTCCACAGAAAGGGTTAAGTCTCCTACATGCCAAATAATCTTGATACAGCTACTACCCAACAGTAATAAAATCCATGGCAGATAAATGAAAGGCAGTTACATATTGTCTGTTTGTCTAATTTAGACAAAAGAGAAACGTGATTTTCCTCTTCCTTTTATAGTTCAGGTGTCTTAAAAGAAACCTGTCTGCTAACCAGATATAATTTGGAGAGACAGCAAGGGGTGATACCCTTTGGCTCACTGGTATTTCAACATGGTCATATCATTTTTCAGCTGCCGGAATGAATTTAAATCAAATGGTTTAACTGAAGCCCCCCCAGAAAAAGCTATTGGATGGTTCAGAATACTCACTTTGCCGCATAACCTTAGGCTGTGTTACATTTCCTTTCCCTCTTCTCTATCCCCCTTTTTTTCTGTTTTACCTCTCCAGTCCTTTTGGTTCAAAGTCACGCAAGCAGGATAGCGTGTAACAAAGCATGAGTGAATATAAATTGACACGTCTTCAGCAATTTATTTTTGACACACGCAACAGTACCGTAGATGATTCCTAAAAAAAGGTAAGCTGCCATGCTACTGGATTCTTTTGAACAAAATATGATAACTGGCCTTAATAAATTATGGCCTTAATAAATTATGGACCAGAGCAGAGTGATTTACAGGCTCAGATCACAAGATTGGTCACAGAGGCCATGTTATTGGTCTGGGCTTGCTTTTGGTGTACATTGTTAAAAATTATTTCCTTCTACCACCCCCTCCCCTACTTGTGACTTGTTGAAAACCTTTATGAAGTTCTTCAGGTTATGAGGCAGCACCTACTTTATGGAGCCCTATTCTCTGGGTTTGCCGACGGAAATCAAACCTCTCTCTTAGAAGTACAGGAAGTCATTACCTGTTTTGCCTTTGAGTTGGTCTTGACTCCTATTGACTGCCTGCAGTTTTCTTAGCCACATTTTTCAGAGGTGGTTTGCCATTGTTTTCTTCCTAAGGCTGAGAGGGTCCAAGGTCACCCAGTTGGCTTTGTATCTAGATGGAACTAGAACTTACAGACCTGGTTTCTAGCCCGATGCCTTTAACAACTACACCAAACTGGCTCTTCACCTTGTTACTATTCTGTAAGTAAACCAAGACCACATTGTTACAGAATATAGCTATACTTTGGCTCCTGGTATCAAGAAAGAAGTTCATGATATGGATATTAAGTTTAAGCTCTAGTCTCAAAGAAGAAATCTGGCTCCACTCTACCTTCTCATGCTTGGTTGTGCTGTTTCTCATATTATGCTCCTTTGGAGACATCTTCCTCATTCCTGCCTTGTACTAGATCTGATTAACCATGGTTTTAAGCCCAAAGATACCTGCTCCAGAGGTGGGTTCCTGCTGGTTCGGACCGGTTCTATAGAACCGTTAGCAGAGATTTGCCTCTGCTCGCCAAACCAGCAGCAACGGCTGGCTGGCCATGCCCCCAAACTGGTCCTCAGGGAGGAAATCATTCCTCCTGGTCGAAAATACTAAAATAAATAACCCGCTGTGCATACACACTTCTGGTGTGACCCGAACCGGTGGGGAAGGTAAGTGGAACCCACCCCTGTACTGCTCCACCCCATTCCAATAGACTGCAGGACTCATCCTGCTGCTCCGCTGTCTTTCAGTATCCTTACACCAGCAGATTCTCTGGGTTTGCCGATGGAAATCAAACTGTTATTTTTAAAGGGATAGCATATCTCTGTGTCTACACTCCTGGGAGTTCTGCATTTCTTATGCCTTTGGTTTTTTCCCCCCTCTAGATGATGCAGTCATGAATATGCATGACTGTCAGATAATGTCCAGGTGTAAGTCTATGAATATTCAAAAGCCATTGTTGTGTGCAAGCATAAATCTACGTTATCTCCCCGTGAATGTGAAATTGCCCATGTAGCGCTTGAATTTAATATTCATTATCTGATAAGGTTCTGAATTACTTATAAGTAACTATCTTACTTTTTAGCCACTTGATCAATCCTATTCTTTTGCTGTTCAGAACTTGACAGGTTGGTCAAACTGCAATATGTAATTCAAGCAGCACTTTCTCATCCACAGCAGCTCAATCTTTCCTTTCTTCTCCTCTTCATCCCTGCTTGGTTTCCCTAACAGCAGCAGGGAAGCAGCCATCTTGATCTTGAGTGAAAGTGAGTGAAGCTAAAATTCTTGAAAAATTCTGAAGTGAGAAAAGTGTCTCTTACTCCAAATTGTGTATCTGTTTCCTCTTACCTGGAGGTAGCTTTTTGCTACCTTCAAGGGGCAGCTATCCCCAAAGAATGAATGTTAATAATATTAATAATTATTAATTGATTTATTTCTTCATGTCATTACTGATGTCATATCTGCATTTGAGATAGTCCTGGTTTCTAGGCTAGCACTTTAACCGCTACACCAATGTGCAATAACTGCTATATTTAATGCAATATGAAAGCTGATACCAAAGGCTTTCATATCATAGGTAGTTTCTCTGGTCATAGATGTCCAGTACTCTACATATTATATTTATGCTTTAAAAAAACCCAGAAGGCAGTAATGGATTCTTTCTCTCTGAACCCTCAAATTTCTATTTCTTGCTAAATTAAATCACCTGCAATGAAAATAAAAGGCAAGAAAATGGATAAGTATCTTAATTACTATGGAACATATTAATTACTTGAATTGTCTCATCAAAGTGGTTTGGAGAATATTTGCAAATGTATTTGGGGGAGGGGAGTTCTAATTGCCATGCAGAATTGTTTTATGGTACTATTTTATCCTCAGTGTATGCAAGAACAAAACAGCATGAATGGTATCAAAAATGAATAAATAGTAAGCATAAATGTCTATTATAATATGTGCTAGTTGATAGTAAACTAAGAATCCCTCTTAGCTGGTTAGAGTTACAGTATTGCAAGACTTAAAATCCAGTTTTATTTAATAATCTGATTTATCACATTTAGGGCACAACTCCCCAAACCTCATATATTGTAGGCTGAAATAACAGGTTAGCCAACCACTGGATTTTTTTTCCTTTTTCAAGGTTAGAGACAAGACTTTGGGCTGAAAGGATAAAAATGAAATTGGATGCTTTCATTCTCTAGGCAAGGCCTGCACAAGAAATGGCCTGCAGGCCATATGTGGTCCACCATCATTGTAGGGAAAAAAATCCCTCAATTCACTGACCCCAAATGTTATCTCTGCTATGAAGGATCTGCTACTACCCAGAGACATATAGTGGGACATCTTCAGGCCTAATCAATATCAGATCCAGCATTCCTGATGCCCTTCCAGCTGCTGAACAGCTAATCAGCATGCAGGTATTCCTCTGTGGCTCACAATTATATTGATCAATGTGTGGCACTTTCCCATCTACAAGTTGTGCTCTGGACTCTGAAATGGTTTGCCTGATATTTTCATAGGTTTCCATAAGAGCCTAGCAGAGGGAAGTTCAGGCGGCATCAAGGATCTTTAGCAATTCTAGCTGATTATCAGTCACTAAATGCACTGAACATCTGTTGCCAGCGGGGTGTTGGAATTATCAGAGCACTCCATTGCCAAAGTATTTCAAATTAACCTTATGATTACTCTACTGTTGTAATCAGTTTATAAGAGTGCTCCGATTTCGCAAAGCTTGTTTTAATTAGCTTGTACAACAGCATGTGACAAAGACTTCTGCCTTGACATAGAAAACTGTCCTAATTACCAATCCCACTAAGAACCATTTAACTACTAGCACCAGTTAACAATCAAATTCAAGCATAGGTTAGTCTATGGAGCCCTAGGCTCTCTCTCTCTGGGTTTGGTGGTTTGCTTGTAGCTCAGAGAGTGCCTAAGATTCCACATCACAGTTCAACCTTGAGTTACAGATATTTTCTCTTCCAATTTCAGATATGTTGGTTTACAAACATTTTCAGCCCCATTTAGATGATCAATGTATAGTTTTACTAACATTGGTAGGTTGATCAATTGCTTCACCATTTCTATATCACTCAATAGTTAAAGTTCTTTGGAGTTTCTAAAAACATCAATATAATCCTAAAAGCCTGAATTACTTTAATTGCTACATCTTAATTTAAAAAGATTCTGGATGCTTTAGTTCATTCATCTATATTTCTCTGTGAGTGAGCAGTATTTTTAAAAGTCCATTTTGATTGTATTACCTCATGTAGTGGTAAGTACACTTTCAGTTTTCTGTTTTGTTAAAGCAGGAAACACATGATAATTATACTGAAGAACACCAACACTGACATTCCCTAAATTCCACTGAAAATGTTACCTAGTTTGGTAACCAAACATTTGGAAACCAACCCACAATCTTGGAAAACAAACCTCTACCCAAGCTATAGATATTCACCACTATTGCAATTACACTGTAGATGACATTTTAAATAGGCCAGATCTAGAAAAATAATAAAAGCCCATTACTTCCCCATATGTATAGCCAGAAAATAGAAAGCTTGCCAACGTATAAAACATAGCACAGGCTATTCTGCTCTATCAGTGTTCTGTACAAAAAAAATCAATTTATTAATAGATTGTCAATTTCTGCCTGAAGTGAACTGACCACTGTAAAATAAAATTTGACAGATTATACAGTACCGCAAAGCAGCTAGAAGCAGCTTGGAGAAGGAGCCAGAAATATCAAAGAAAAGGAAGAGAGGCAGAGGTGTGTTCCTATCGGTTCAAACCGGTTCTTTAGAACCGTTAGTAACTTGGCGATGACGGAGTTCTGTCGGTGTCTCCGTGGGCGCCACCATCTTGGATCTTGCTTCTGTGCATGCGGAGAAGCTATGTTTTGCTTCTGCGCATGCACAGAAGCTATGTTTTGATTGCTGCTTGCGCGCAAGCAATCCAGGGGAATTCAAACCAGGGGAAGGATCTTCGCCCATTTGCTCCTCTCTTAGGTTTGGTATTGCCTACATCTAGAGGATGAGAGAGAAAAAGAATGGAATATAATAATAAGAGTGAAGAGGAGAGAGACCATCCATTTGCTGCCTCTCAAAATCAGACTGGCTACAAGCCTTCTGTCCCCCAAGCCTAAAATGCACTTATACATAAAATATACACATACATTCAATTGGTATAAATGATTACTTAAACTTTGTGGTTATTTAATTTCCATTGATTTAGATTATGCAATTGCTTTTTAAGGTTGTACATTGTTGTGTGCACATGAGGAAGTATTGAATACATGTTAAAAGAAAGAAATATTTCATCCAAAGCATTTTGAGATGGTGTTTGAGAAGATTGCTTTCGAAGTGCTGAATGTGTATGTACTGCAAATACTTGTCATTGTGTATCCTGAAAAGATTTACCTCTAGCAAGGCTAAATATATTCTCTATAGAATAATGACAAAGGAATGCAATTCATTCAGATATTCATTCTCAAAAACTATAAACTATTAAGATCACCCTTTCATGTCTCCTCACTACTTATTTGTATGAATGAAGAAACCTCATTGCATCAGTTATTTGGAGACATGTAGTACGGTATAATTCTTAGGTGGATGCTACCAAGAAGTCCTGTTTATTTTTGTGAATATAAATGGTTGATGTTTACCCCGCTGACCATTGACTGATCTCATAAATCAAATGAACATCATTAGCATAGGAGCAGATCAGGACATTTTGGGGGCATCTAGTCACTCTATGTCTCTTTCACTTATTATAAACAAGTATCCCTGATATTATCTAAGACGCATTTCTGCCTTAGAAGGCATTACTAGTGAATATATATATATTGAGAATTGTCCTAAAAATGCGAGTTCCGAGTGTAATAGTAACATGATGTCTATTGTACCATAGACATCATGATCTCCAGAACGTTATAAAATTTATTGTACTAAGCTTTTGTTAGCCCATGCTAACATCATTAGATGTTTCATTTTTTTGTGAATATGCTAAAGTTAAATACATGATTAAAAAAAAAACTGTATCGAAATAATATTTGTCATTTTTCTTGGGGGGGAGAGATGTTATATTAAATTTGCATACACACATATTTGCAGTTTTTCCTAATGTATAAAGTCTTTTGTCAATCATTTTTCTCAATAATTTTCCGTTTGCCTAATATAATGTATTTTTATACAAGTTATCATTTTTTCAAACTATTTTTGAATGACAACTTGGCTATTATATTGGTTAAAAATGCAAAATTAGATGTATTCACTTTAAAATACAAACTAAATTGATTTCTATGGCCTTCTAAAGTATAACTTCTAATTGTCCCAAACAGTGTGGAATTTCTGAGAACTGCAGTTCAGCAACATATGATCTGTTCAAAGAGGTTTATTACATCTTCTCACACCCACCAGTGTTCAGAGTTATTTTTTGCAAAGACCACTCTAAGGTAACAACACCCACAAAAGAGGAAATGCCAGATATCCTAGTGGAGGAAGCATAAACTTCCATGAAATCAATGAAAATTGGCAAAGCTTCAGGAAATGAGTGTGCTACGGCTCAAATGCTGAGAGCTGGTGGTCACACTTTACACAAGATACTAGCAAAACTATACTCGAGATGCCTCAGAGCAGAAAAAATACCTGATGTATGGAAAAATGCTGAAGTGATTCAAGTGAAGGGACCCAAGATTATTAAAGTACTGTCGCCCAATAAGCCTCCTTTCAGTCATCTACAAGAATTTCACTAAGATAGTAGCAGAAAGAATATTGACTACATCAAATGATGCACAACAAAAGGAGCAAACAGGGTCTCCAAAAGACACTTGAGGATCTAGAACTTAGTAATCATTCTATTTTGCTTTCTATGGTTGTGGTCAGAGGTGGGTTCCTACTGGTTCGGACCGGTTCTATAGAGTAGATAGTAAGCTGCTGGTGATGTCACGAAACCGGTTCTGGTCTGTGGATGCCGCCATCTTTTTTGTGGATATTTTTGGAGGGGGGGAATTTTTTTTAATTTTTTTGAGTTGTTTTCTTCTGTGCATGTACAGAAGCTGTGTTTCCGGCACTGTGCATGCGTCGCCATCTTATTTTTGGCCTTTTAGGGGGGAATTTTTTGCAAATTTTTTTGTACTGCACATGTGTGCGCCAGCAGTGTGGTAAGTTAGAACCGACCTCATTTTGCTCATTTTCTTGCAGATGTTTCATTACTCAGACTAGGTAACATCATCAGTCAGGGTTACGTGATTACTTTTTGTGATCTTTTGACAAGTACAGCCAATGGAGAAGCAAGATTCACTTAAAAACCAT
>JANHFT010003004.1:71435-83437 GCA_032467955.1 Pseudoxenodon macrops | reverse complement strand
GATCATTTGTTGGTTTCCTTGACTATCCATGATATTCTCAGGGATCTTGCCCAACACCAAAGCATCAAGCCTTTTTATATCCTGTTTTTCAAAGTTCTGTTGTGGCCCGCCAGACTCAGATGATGAGGAGGTTGGGACCAGTCCTGGAGTCTGGGGAAGGCTCTGATGGATGCTCTGTGTCAGAAGCAGAGATAGAACCAGGGCTTTCCGACATTTCCCAGCTGCCTTTGGAGTCGGAGATATGTGGGGAAGAAGAACAGCTGGGGTCTGTTTCAGATGCGCGTATGCGCAGAGCTGTCAGGAGAACAACTGATGAACAGGAGCCGACTCGGGAAGAAAGGCACACATGGACGCTGAATGGCCCCTCCCTGGCTGGGGAATAAATAGAAGCAAAAGAAGAGTGGTGATTGCAGAAGACAACAGTTCGTATTTCTTTTGAAAGATTTGCTTATGGTGGTTCATGCCTCAGAGACTGCTTGCCAGGAATTAATTTACAGCTTTGCGACTGGAAGCTCTCGGCCTGGCAACTATCCAAGGACTGATAAGGTCTGTTACCACAATTAACCCTTGGAAGGATTAGTGCCTGGACTTTTCTGTGTGTGAATGCCATGAATTCACAGTAGCTAAATAAAGAGGGGCTTTTTCAGGACAAGGACTCTGTTTCTTGGTTATGCTAAGTCTGGGTCAGAACAAGTTCATGGACTTCCATTAGTTGTCCCAATGCTCTGTACTTCTGAATTTCTCCATCCAAATGCCTTTACTTAACTAATTCTATCAGCGATTGCGACTCCTTGTTCTTTGGCCTTTTCTAAAACCATCTTGAACATCTGGCATTCTTAACCCTAGACATTTAATACAGTGACAGATCTAGAGATTAAAATTTCCCATAGCCAGAAAATGATATTAGAGGCAATGCTGCCAGGAGGCACAACTCCCAGACTTTCCAGAAACTCATCTGTATCTTATTTCTGAGTTTCACAGATGAATTTTATGAACCCAGTAAAGGATTCATTTTTGTTCATGGAGACCATTAATCTTTGCTTAAACGTTAGGGAGAGCAATCTCTCAAAAAACACATTCCCCCCGAGGATGGTGAGGTTGACACCTGTGAGCAATAATTTTCTTGTGCAATAGCAATCAAATGAAGATCCAGATTCGTGAAAGAATGTTGCCTGATGATGCAAACGATCTTCTGACTAGAATTTGGGCAGCCTGATACTTGAGGAAATGGTAAACAGCATAGTCGACAGCTGTGTCTTCCATATCTTAGCTCTCTGTCCTCGTTCTTGAGTACAGACAGGGCTGGATTAAGCCTAACTGGTGTCTTAAGCACAGCACAACAGTGGTACCCCTCAACAGAAGCGAGGGAAACTCTCACACAATGAGATGGTCACAAATGTGATCTCCGACGAAGCCTTCAAACCAATTTTTCAAACCCTAGTCACTCACTATGCCAAATATCTTTTTTTTTTTTAGCAATGCAGCTACACGGCAGATAGAAACGCTTACCAAAAATTCAACGAAAGTCGAATGTGGCCGCAAATTATTTAAGGCAGAAGTGGGTTCTGAATCATCTTACTGCCAGTTCGCTCAGGGTTGCGCCTCAAGTGCGCATGCAGCAATAAAAAAAATCAAAATCCAAAATGGCGGCACCCACAGAGACACCGAAGGAACCGGCTCAGTGACATCATTGCGGAGTTATTAACTACTCTATAGAATCGGATAGACCAGTAGGTTTAAGGTCTGATTTAAGGGCATGAGAGCTGTAGGTGGTGCTCCCTTCCCTTGGTCCTTATTTTGCTTAATGGTTAATCCAGGGCTGACTAAATCGCCATGACGACTTATCCCGTGAAGGAAGCTCTGTGGAAGATGGTAGGAAAACCTTTGTGGTGATGGCCCTTCCCAGAAATGTTTGCCCAGTATGAATCAGAGTTACCCACACTGGAAGCTAAGGGAATCCAAGGGGCCATGTTAACAGGGCCTTGTTGGGGCCTTGTTGGATCTGTCTCATTACGTATTATAGAAACATAGAAAACATACAGCAGAAAAAGACCTAATGTTCCATTTAGATTGCCTTTTAAGTTTGTTTTCAGGTTTTTTTTTAATTTATTTATTCATTCAATCATTCATTTTATTCATATTTTATTTTTATTTTTAACTAGCTGATAACACGGTATTGCCTGGGTATTTATGTATCCCAATCCTTAAAGGCTTTTAAAATTATACATACAGTATACACATTGTAAACAAAAATCATATACAAAATTACTATAAGTCTTTGGGCCCCACTCCTTTTCCATCCAGCTGCCCATACCCACCATCCGGCACCCGGCTGGTTACCATCCGATGGTAACCACCATCCGGCACCCGGCGACGTTGGGAATGTGCATGGCCAGCCATTGTGGTAACTGCCTGGACCAACACCCATCTGGCGGGAATGGTCCTCCTCACCATCCGAAATGGCCCAGCAGGTGGCGTGTGGCTGCTGTGGAAGGCCGCCAGGACCAATCAGATGGGTGGCACAGCCGCTATATTCACCCCAAGGAGTGTTAGGGATGTCTTACCTCCGCAGTATTTGAGTTTCATCTTCAGGATCTGGCCTTCTAAAGAGCAGTCAGGGTTGATCTCCTCTAGGATTGACCGCTTTGATCGCCTTGCAGTCCAAGGGACTCACAGGAGTCTTCTCCAGCACCATAGTTCAAAGGCATCGATTCTTTGGCACTCAGCCTTTCTTATGGTCCAACTTTCACAACCATATATTGCAACTGGGAAAATCATAGGCTTGACTATATGCACTTTTGTTGGCAAGGTGAAGTCTCTGCTTTTTAATATGCTGTCTAGATTTTTGAGGTTATGCCCCCATATTCTGGATTTTTGCTTAACATTGAAAATGCTGCCTTCTAGAACCTCATCAACATTCTTCACAGTCCTTTTCTCTTTCTCCAATTTCATTTCCATCTTTTCTACTTGTTTTCAATTTATCTTTCTTCATTTCCTTCTCCTCATCTGTCTCGGGTGATTGCAAAGACAGAACCTACAAGAAATGAAATGCTTAAAAATTATGTCCGGTAACAGTAGACTATGGAAAGTAGAATCTACCAGTTTTCTATTTGTACAGCATGGCTCATCTATATTTTATTGATTTTGTAATTTGCTAACCTTTGTTTTTGTCTATATTCTGCTTTATTGACATTTTAATTTTATTATTTAGTGACAGACTGGAAATTCTGTGCCAACAAGAATGGGACTAAAAATAAAACTGCCGCTACAGAAAATATCCTTATGTAAATTTATGTTGAGACAATATTTGGAATGATTTTTATGTAGCTGGTGATTTTCCCCTCAAAAACATATTGTAGAGTTGACAAACATTTATGAGGCTACAGATGAAAGCTAGAGGGGAAAAATGTGGTGTTTAAGATTCTTTTTTAATCTTGAAAACAGGGAGGAAAAAAGTAGATATCCAAAGCAGGGGTGTCAAACTCAAGGGATGTCTAAAGCAGGGGTGTCAAACTCAAGGCCTGTGGGGCCAGCCTGGGAATATCAAAGGACCGACCTGTGGTGCCTCTGCTGGCTAAAATGGACCTCATGCCCCCTGTGGCCCGTTTTTGGCCAGCTGGAGGCCATGGAGGCAAAACCGAGGCACGGGGGTTAGTTCAACCTCCTGCACCACAGGGAGGGAAGCATTTTTGCCCTCCCCTGGCTCGGGAAGCTTTCCTCAAGCCTCTGGGAGGGCAAAAATGGCCTCTCCAGACTCCGGAGGCCCTCTGGAGGCCAGAAAAGGGCCTGTTTCCAGCCCTCCTGAACTTCCTGTAGGCCTGTTTTTCATCCTCCCTGAGCCTCCATGCGTGCCCCGCACTTACCTGCATCCAAAACGGGCCGCATGGGGACTCCTGGGAGGGGTGGATGGGTGGGGTCAACCAGAAGTGAGATTTGGGGGTTGTCCAAACTGCACAGAATCTTAGCTAGAGTTTTTCCCAAACCCCTGTGAACCCTCAGCAGCCCACCCCTG
The DNA here is from genome assembly GCA_032467955.1 of Pseudoxenodon macrops. Classification (NCBI taxonomy): domain Eukaryota; kingdom Metazoa; phylum Chordata; class Lepidosauria; order Squamata; family Pseudoxenodontidae; genus Pseudoxenodon; species Pseudoxenodon macrops. Next base: position 79,425 of record JANHFT010003004.1, on the reverse strand, counting down.
CATCTGGACTAGAAGATCTCTGACGTCTCTTCCAGCTCTATAATTCTATGTTCTATAGTTTTTTTTCAAGCTTCTTGTACTGCAATAAGCATATACTACAAGCTATTGAAGAGCAGTGATACAAACCTTTCTGGTCAAACTTGTGAACTTTCTAGAATGATAGACTTGGTGGATTTTTGGCTCAAGCTAGCAGAATGTTTTTTAATGTTTTTTTTTAAAGTTTATTCTGGAAAACAACCAAGCTCAGAGAGCACCAAGGCCTTCACAGTTCAACCCTGAGCTACATATATTCTCTCCTTTTAGAATCATAGTTTGTTTTATGTCTGTTTGAGAAGCCAAAGATGTAATAGATAACTATGCTGGACTACTATTTTCTCTTTCTGCAGCAGTAACTATTTTTCATAGTCGGGTTGAAGGAAATGTTTTATCAGAGATTTTCATCTTGATGATTTATTATCTTGTGAACATGATATATTTCCAAATACGTATACAAGTCTTAACTAACAAAACGCATCTTCTTTCCCAAGTTTTGGGATCTTTCCTTAGAAGTCAGCAGTACATTTTCAACATCTTTTCTGAAGTTGGACAGTTTATACTTCTGAAGTAAAGAGGTTTGCCAAATACATAAATAAAAAAGGAAATTTCAAAATAAAGCAGAGTTCCCAAAAATGTATAGGCAGAACGAAGACAGAAATGGGACTTTGCCCCAGGTCTGACTCAGGGGTGGGTTCTATTTACCTTCCCTACCAGTTTGGAGTCATGCCGGAAGTGCGCGTGCATGCACCCTCATCACTTCCAGGTGAAAATCCTCTGCGCATGCGCAGAGGGTTGTTTTTTGGCTGATTTGAGGCTGGAGCACTGATTTTGAGCCAGAGGACCAGTTTGGGGGGGGGGTATCCAGCCGTCCGTTGCTGCCGGTTCGGTGAGCGGGAGGAAATTCTCATTTCCGGTTCTATAGAACCGGTCGGAAATGGCAGGAACCCACCTCTGGTCTGACTCAGGGGTGGCTTCTAACTTACCTCACTGCTGGTTCGCTGCCTCCCACGCTGCGTGGGCGCACCTTGTGGGCACGCGCGTGCCTCATGGGTGCGCGCATGTACAGTAGGAAAAAAAACCGAAAAAATTCCCCCCCAAAAAAAGGCCGAAAACAAGATGGTGACACATGTGCAGTGCCGGAAACTCGGCTTCTGTGCATGCGCAGAAGAAAAAAAACCAAAAATGTTTTTAATTTAAAAAAAAAAAGATGGCGGCACCCACGGAGCAGAACCGACTCCATGACGTCACCAGCAGCCCACTACCAACTCGGTAGAACCAGTCCGAACCAGTAGGAACCCACCTCTGCTCTGACTAGAGAATGAATCATTGGACATAATAATATGTCAGAAAATTTGTATTCTTGTTCAGATACTTTACAACTGACCATTAAAAGGTTATGCATTGAGAGGCAGAGAAATGGTATGTATAATTACTGTTGCAACTGAAAGGATGGAATTGGAAGTTTAAGGTTGCAATACTCCCAGCAAATATTCCAGAAAGCCTTGCATCAGAGAGTTTGCCCTTTAACATCATAAAAAATATATAGAAGGTTTGACTTCAGAATCAACCTCCTGGTTTCTATCTTTTGTTTTTTCCTAATTCAAAAGTTCAACGGGGGGGGGGGGGAAAGGTGCCAGAAAAATGACTCTGGCTTTACTGAATAAAACATTTTATAGTTTCTTGTAAGTGACCCCAACAGATGCAGGATTTTACTAGACTGGAGAAACGTACTGCAATGACGTATCTTTTATCGTTATAATTATGATCCTGTGGTTTTTATCATTCAGCTTATTTATATATTAATTTTTTTTGGGGGGGGAGAATCAAAATTGAAAAGGGCCAGTAAAGAAAATGTCTGCAGCAAATGTTGCAAGGCCAAAACATTCTTTTGGAAGAATTGGAAGAACATGAAGCTGAAGTCCAAGGTATTAAATCTAATGTTCATCACGATGCAAATCCTTTCTTGCAAACACGGTATCATCTGGATACCATCTGTGGCCATTAATTCCGCAAAGGAAGATTTGTCCTAAATGACACCTCTTAAAAGAGCTCTTAGGTTCCTTCACTGAAGCAATGCTATCTGTCAATACTCTGCAAAGCCTTCTGGAATGAGGTTCCCTTGGAATCGAGTGGCTCTCATCCTACTGATACTTCGAAGGGTCCAAAGCTCTGGATCTTAGCCCAGGCCTTTGGCGAGGATGAAGAACACACCTTTCTTCCTTTTTGTTACCCTCTGGATTTGTTTACCACAGTCGTGGGTTGATCCCGGTTCGCAGCGGTTCGGAAGAACCATTAATGGTGACGATCACCTAATAGAGAACCGGTTCCTCCTGAGGTTGAGATTGGCCCACCCGCCTGCCTGCGCTCCTTTCTACTCTTTATCTTCTCAGCTGATTAGCGTGGCAGAGTGGATTGCTGCGGGAATCAGCTGTGCTCTCCCCAATAGAAATGGGGAAGTGAACAGTTTTTGTAAAGTGTGCACACGCTTGCAGTGCTTGTTTGGTGCGCATGTGTGTGAAGCACAAAGCACGTGTATGACCGAACTGGTAGTAAAACCAGGAGGAACCCACCACTGCTTTGCCATAATTGTTCTTATGTTTTGTGCTATTTTTGCTAGGTTCTAAATTTTCTAAATCAAACTCTAGGCCCTGGGGCAGAGGTGGGTTCCTCCTGGTTCCTCCGCATCATGAGGCACGGCCATGCAGTGTGTGAGGAAGCGAACCGGTGGCGAGGTAAGTTAGAACCCATCCCTGCTGCCTACAGCTGCTGGGAGTTGGATGGTATATAAATGTAATTTATTATTATGGTTGGTTGTATAGTCAGCCAGATGTTTAGTCTGGATTTGGCATTTTTATCTACCTATTGAATCTTTCCCCAGGACCTGGAACAGGAATTTGATGCTTGATAGTGTTAAAGCTATTATTGCAAGCTGTTCCAAGTAAAGCTACCTTTTGCAATTGACCAATGATTATTTTGTCAATGCCAATGATACTTAAGTGGTGTTCCAGTTGTTTTGAGATTGTATCGGGGTGAAATTCAGCACGTTCTGACAGGTTCTGGAGAACTGGTAGCGGAATTTTTGAGTACTTCAGAGAACCGGCAAATACCACCTCTGGCTGGCCCCAGAGTGGGGTGGGAATGGAGATTTGGCAGTATCCTTTCCCTGCCACACCCACCAAGCCACACCAAGCCCACCAAGCCACACTCACAGAACCAGTAGTAAAAAATTTGAATTCCACCACTGGATTGTACCCAAAGCACCTCTTATTATCAGTATTATCCTTGCTTTCTTTTACCACAATTGTTCTACTTCTATTTCCAAGTCTTTGTATTTTGTTATCTTCTACATTTCTTTTTCTTCTATTCTATTCTGATGCTTTCAGGCACTGTCAGTCCACTTATCCAGACTTTTTTTGTGTCTTTCTTATTGACAGTTGTTAAGTATGAGGTGCTATGTAGCTGGTGCATATTTGTTTGAATGCTAAAGTCTCAGAACACTTTAGCTTCTTCATTTTCCATTCCTTTGCCTATTTTGTGGTCCCATCACTTGTTGCTTCCAAGCGAATTGTATGCCTTGCAGATATTCCAATGCACCATTGTTGCTATTGTTATTATCCTTTCATAACATTCTGAAGTCTTCTATGTAGTATAATAGATCTGGAGCAGGAGGAACACTCCTGTGGGAGCCAATCTGCTCCCCTGAAGCCTAAGCCATCTGCGGTGAGGGCAAGAAGGGGCAAGAACAAAACGAACATTGTGAGATCATCAGTCAAATGCATGAGGAAGTATTGCATAACGATATCACAGCATGCCTACAGGCATGTCAATGTTTTGGCCTTGCAACATTTGCTGCAGACAAGCAGATTGTCAAGCTTTATAACACTGAATATTAGTTGCAGGTGATGATTCATCTTCTCAGATTAATAGACAAATTATCTCAATATCTCTCTCTCTCTCTCTCTCTCTCTCTCTCTCTCTCTCTCTCTCTCTCTCACACACACACACACACACACACACACACACACACACACACACGTCCTGGTTTTGAACCAAGTTGTGTTATTTGAATTTGGAGGTGGGGAGGAGTGGATAAGCTTATCTTGCCCTTGGCTGATGGGGCAAGATAAGATGGATTTGTTCATTGCTATGGATATCTGGATTAGTGAAAAGCTGGTATAATGTGTTGTAGCAGCTAAACTGTTAGTCTAGAATACCCAAGATATCAAATCTACTTCTACTTGTAGAAGTTCACTGAATGACTTAAGGCAGTTTCTCTTTTTCCCTTTATTTTTATCCCACTGTTATTATTTCTCTAAATAATTCAAGGCAGTGAACATACCTAATACGCCTTCCTCTTCCTATTTTCCCCATCACAACAATCCCATGAGATGGGTTGGGGTTAGAGAGACTGACTGGCCCAAATCATTCAGTCAGATTTCATGTCCTAAGGCAGGATTAGAACTCACTCTTAGTTTCTTAGCCTGCTTCCTGAACCACTTGACTAAACTTTTCTCGCAAATTTGATGTTGGGAGAAAAATTACAAGGAGTGAATTTTAGGTATATCACCACGAGTTTTTGGAAGAAGAAAATTAGGATATAAATCTCATGAATAAATGAATATTTATATTCTGAAATTCAAACAATCTTTATATTTGCTGAGAAGTCATTTCATATAAGTACAAGGTGCCATAGCACCGCGTTTGTCATTAAAAGAAATATTAATTATTTCTCAATAAGTCATCCTTGGTTCTAAATATAAGACTTTCCTTGCTAGAAGAAAAAATAATAATCAAAGGGATTCTTCCTGGTATCTCTTTCCCTTCTTCTTCCTCTTCCCTTGAAATGTAATAAAAGAATGGTACATTGGGGTGGTGGGAAGATGTTTGTGAGAATTTGAATGATCAAAACAATGTCATGTTCAGAAGCCACCCTTTTTTGGACACTGGTGTGATGTCATTAACAGAAAGGATGGGTTAAAGTATGATGGTGTGATGCCACTTTTGTTGGTTTGATACTCTACAGAATGTGCAGTGAAGGACTCGTACTAAATAAAACATTCTCTGATTCAGGAGCAGGGTACTTTCCCTTGCACACCTACACATTAGATGGGTGTTTATATAAATCTGTGCTCATATACAACTTGTCTAGGGCAGTTGGGAGGTGAAAGTGATGATCAAAAGCATTGGTGAACACTCAGTTACTTATCCTTCCTTTAGAAGATGGAAATACGTCCTTTCATTTTATGATAACAAAAAATAACAAAGGTCCTTGGATTTTAAAATGTTATGAGAAAAAGGAATTGCCTTATAGGCAGCAGTCAGAATTATAGCCATTGACTTTATAAAAATGAGAATCTCTAGAAATATTACGGGCTTCCTTGAACGTTCAATTTTCACCTTCAAAACTAATGTCCTTAGTTCTTAGGTCTATTATAATAACAGAAACACAATTCATATGGCATTCTATGGAAAGTTCAATAAAAATAAACCTGACCCCACCTTTTATTATAGACATCAACGACTGCAGGGAGAAGCAGGAATTGTGGGAACTAACAAGCAAGCCCTGCTTGACTTCCTTTATTTAATTACCACTGGGAAAAATATATATTCAACTTTTCTTATAATTAACCAGGGTTAACTATGGCTCTTGCTGATAATTAATTGTAACATAGATAATGGAGTCATTGATAAGCAAGGAATATGTTCCTGATTTGATCTTTATTTATTCCACATAGCCTCAAGACGCTTCCTGGAGCTGAACCCTGACATTCAAAATAAGTTTTGGAGTTCAACTATATCTCCAAATAAATAGCTTGCTTTTAATTATTAAGTAGGTTTCTGAGTACTGCTTATATTGCAGCAATCTCTGTAAACTAAATGCTTAAACTTTTTGCATTTCAAACTCAATTTTTTAGAAGAGCCGATATTACTTTTTGAGTGGCTTCGGGTAGAACTAGATTGTGAGGGTTGCTATAGCAATTGTCAGGTTGATCAAATCACAGCCTCGAATAATAAAAGAGCGGAAGACTATTTCAAACATTATTGCAAATATTCTACATGCACAGGCTCTCTATTTGGCCAGAATGGATGGTTTATGGGTAAGATGAGAACAAGCTGAAGATCAAAAGAGAGGTAAATAGGTTAATAAGGGAGAAACATAAAACAGGGATATAATAATATACTTTTGACCACATGGATTTGGATAATTTGGATTTCCATTTGGTGAAAGGACATTATTGTTCAACATTTTCTAATGTTTTATTTCCATAAAATGTGATTGACTTTACCGGTATCTGACAATTGAACACATCTACCTACCCACACCCACAGCCACACCCAGAGAGGGAGAGAGTGTCAGATAGCACGTACATCAACCACAAGATTTGGCATGGGTTCAGTCTGGTGTTTTGGAATATAGCATCCTTTAATATTTTTTGTATCTTTATGGTCTGGCTTTCCTCTAGGAGACCATAGCTGCCAGGTTCAAGATGGGGCTTGAATTTAAATACCGTAAGTTTTAATCTTTCATTGACTAAAAGTCAGAAATGCTATTACTTTCTTGTCTTTTTACTTTTCATCAGAATCCGTAATCTGTAGACACAATAGAATCTTTCCTGTGTTACAGAACTTGGAATAGAGGTTTGTAATTTAGTGTCATCTAAATTTTTAAAAGTGCTGTTATTCTGTTATTCATTTAATGATGTTTGAAGCATGTTTTTCCCCACTGGAGTAGATCTGTCAAATGTAGAGAGACAGCTTCAACAATTGATAGAAGGGTTTTAGGGCTGGGTTCTGTACTTTCAGACTCTTTACAAATAGAGTAGTGCCTGTACTTTTCATTTTTCAATACACACACACACACACATGGGGGGAAGGGGGAGAACTCTGTAGACAAATAGTTCTCTCAGAGCAATATAACTGAAGAACCTCAAACATTTCTTTTTCTCTTTCTCTCTCTGTCTTTCTTGGGCATTTTATGGATAAAACGTTCTATATAGTAATTTAAAAAAAACCCACATCTATTGTCTACCTTTTGGCAATTTTCAAAAAAAGATAAATTACACACAATGCCTTGTGGCAGCACTGATTTGGTTTGTTGTCACTTCTTAAGGATTTTGCTTTGATTTGTAAAGGCACAGCCCACTATGACACAGGATTCAGCTGAATCTGATGTTTATTCCTACCAATTAAAGTTGCAGTCCCATTACCTGAGATTTATTCCTGAATGAACATGCCTAGGAAGATGGTAAAACTGTGTACTTACATTCCATTGATATCAAATCCCAATGATGGCCCAAATTCTTTGTTATTTGCCTAATTATAGTAATGAATGTGAATTGGGTCATTAATGTAATTAACAAAGAAGTTATTTTCAGAAAAAAACTAATTGCAAAATATCATGCCATTAAATAACAGCAGCTATGGGGCTGTAGGTTGATGCTTATGTGTTACTAAGATGTAGTCCCTTGAACATATTTTGTACAAATAGCCCAGAGCAATATAGATAGGCAGAAAGCAGAACAGAACAGAACAGAATAGAATAGAATTCTTTATTGGCCAAATGTGATTGGACACACAAGGAATTTGTCTCTGGTGCAAAAGCTCTTAGGCTACATACAAACAACAAAAGTGATACGTCATAGATCATAGGCATAGTTAAATCATTAATCATAAGATACAAACAGCAAGTGATAACCATAAGAGCCGAGGTGGCGCAGTGGTTAGAGTGCAGTGCTGCAGGCTACTTCAGCTGACTGCTAGCTGCAATTTAGCAGTTCAAATCTCAAGGTTGACTCAGCCTTCCATCCTTCTGAGGTGGGTAAAATGAGGACTCAGAGTGTTGGGGGCAATATGCTGACTCTGTAAAACAGTTTAGAGAGGGCTGTAAAGCACAATGAAGCGATATATAAGTCTAAGTGCTATTGCTACCAGTAGGAAAAGGTAGTAGGAAGGA
>JANHFT010003004.1:55537-71335 GCA_032467955.1 Pseudoxenodon macrops | reverse complement strand
CTTCCTTCCAGTTTTGGACTGCAGTCCTAAAACAGCCTTATAGGGTGCTGCATGTAACTGGGACAGCTTTGAGAGAAGGTGAGCTTTGAAGATGCTTTACACCCTAGAAAATGCACAGCTGGAAAAGAGAAGCAGAGGAGAATGGGCAGATTCAATTTAGAAAGGCAAACGAAAGGGAGGAGGAAGGTTGGCTGGCAGTTTTGCAATATTTTAAAGGGATGTCTGAAAGAAAGGAGAGAAATAGCTACTTTTATTTAGGACAGGTCACCACGTATGGCTAGGGATGTACAGAACTAAGCACATACAGCGTTTCTGAGTGGTTGCTGGGGGGTGAGGTGGGGGGGATGCTCACCCAAATGGGTAGGTGCTGGATGAAGAAGTTGGCAGGGTCAAGGCGAAAGCAGATCTGGGTTTTAGTTGTGTTTTAATTAAATTCAACCATATGGATGAAGAAAGAGAACACGACGAACCCTCGTATATTTAATCTCCACTCCTCCTTTTTTTTAGAAAAAAACAACAACTGCAATTTGACGGCAAATTTTGAGTGCTATAGAAAGCTTTGGTGATCCCACACGGCCTCAGATTGCAAAAGCCTGATTGAAACTACAGAAAGGTTTAGAAATCAGAAGTATGGATCTGCTTTGTTTTTGGATTGATGTCTTTCTTTTAGTCAAGGATAGGGAGTTGATCTTTGGTGGCTTTGCAACAGATAGTCAAGGATATCTAATTCACAAGTACATAGCAACAACAACAAAACCACGAGTGAGTCCCCCCTCCCTTTTATTGAAACAATAAAAACTCATGATCATCAGGAATGAAATTTTAGTTCTTATGATCAGGATGAGCTTCTGGTGTATATATATATATATATACTATATATTTATATTTATAAGAGAAAGCTAACTAAGAACAGCAGATTAAATATACCTGATGATGGCAAATGAGATTTTGCCGAAACGTTGTGCTAATGGCACCTTTGATTCTACACGGGAAAGAACCCGAACAACAAAATACCTACATAGATATTAATATATATATTGCATAATTGCACCAGCGTGCCTACAATCCCTGTCCTAATGTTCTCTTTTATTCGTATTCATCTCATGTATTCAAATTATGTCTATGTCTATAAGGTCAAAGTTCTGAAGATCAAATTTTTTCTTCCAAGTCTTTTCCCATCATTTTTGTCTCATTATGCTCCTTCTAATTGCTTCTGCAGGGATTCCAAAGAAGAAGATAAACACATGTCCTTCATGAATAGAAAGACTAAAGAGTCCAATTTTTCTAATGGAGTGGAAGGAACATATTCAGGAACTGCATTTGACTTCAGGTTAGCATTGTTTTCTAACCTATTAAAAAGTATAACCAACAGCACCTTTCCAGAAATACCTGCAGAAGTAAATCTCATTGTGTTCAATGGAGCTTATTCTAAAAAAAAGTGAATGCCAGATAGTCAGCCTACTTCTGAAAATGAAGTGCCTTTTTGGCTTGGTTGTGACCACTTGTCCTTGATTTATCATTTTCTCTCTGTTTTACTGCCAGTTAACTATATATCATAACAGGGTCTGAAAATATAATCAATAATGAGAAATAAATAACAATGTAATCAATAATGAGCAATAAATCAAAAGTTTCACACTTTTTTTTTTACTGAATTGTTTCTTTTAGCTGTTAATTTGGCTATGTGTATAACCAGCAAGCCTGAAATGCTTCACTTCTGAAATCTATAGGAAAAAAATTGATTTATGGATGTTTTAACCATCTGGGACCATTTGGGAACATCAAAGCATCAGCCAGACACCCATTTGTCTAAAATGGTATAGGGGTTTCCTACTTGTGCAGGGGGTTGGACTAGAAGATCTCTAAGGTCCCTTCCAATTCTGTTATTTTGTTATTTAGAACACGAAGTTGGTCTTTTTCCAAGGCAATAATTCTACTACCGTAGATTAATCATGTACAGATATTAACCCTGTGAGGAAGTCCAGATAAGAAGTACAACTAGGAATACTAATCCTCATTGCAACATTGCATGGGACTGAAAGTGTTTCTCCTGAAAGCTTTCAGGACTGAAAGTGTTTCTCCTTGCCTTTTATGCTCCAGAAAACTAGAGACAGTTCCATTGAGGACCAACCACACTCAATGTGCAGCCCTCAATTGAACTGCATCTACATGGATGGAAGTATGCAGTGGAATACCCCAAAGCTCTGTTTTAGGCCCAGTACTCTTCAACATCTTCATCAATGACTTGATCGAGAGGATAGATGGGCAACTCATCAAATTTGCAGATTTGCAGACACCAAGCTGGCCAGAATAGCCAACACTCCAGAAGATAGGCTTAAGATACAGAAGGATCTTGACAGACTTGAACATTGGGTGCTATCTAACAAAATGAAATTCAATGGTGAAAAAAGTAAGGTTCTACATTTAGGCAAGAAAAACAAAACACACAGGTACTGTATATGTGGTACCTCGCTCAATAGTAGTAACTATGAGAGGGATCTTAGAGTCCTAGTGGACAACCATTTAAATATGAGCCAGCAGTGTACAGCAGTAGCCAAAAAAAGCCAACACAATTCTAGGCTGTATAAACAGAGGGATAGAATCAAAATAGAATGAAGTGTTAATACCACTTTATAATGTCTTGGTAAGGCCACACTTGGAATACTTCATCCAGCTTTGGTCACCATGATGTAAAAAAGATGTTGAGACTCTAGAAAGAGTGCAGAGAAGAGCAACAAAGATGATTAGGCGACTGGAGGCTAAAACATATGAAGAATGGTTGCAGGAACTGGATATGTCTAGTTTAATGAAAATAAGCACTAGGGGAGACATGATAGCAGTGTTCCAATATCTCTGGGGTTGCCAGGAAGAGGGAGTCAAGCTATTCTCCAAAACACTTGAGGATAGGACAAGAAGCAATGGGTGGAAACTAATCAAGGAGAGAAGTAACTTAGAACTAAGGAGAAATTTGCTGACAGTTAGAACAATTAATCAGTGGAACAACTTGCTTCCAGAAGTTGTGAATGCTCCAACACAGGAAGATGTTTTTAAGAAGATGTTTTTAAGAAGATGTTGGAAAACCATTTGTCAGAATGGTCTTCCTGCCTAAGTAGGGGGTTGGACTAGAAGACCTCCAAGGTACCTTCCAACTCTGTTATTCTATTATATCTTAAGTGCTGTCTGAATGAGGCATTCAGCAGAGTGATGGCACAGGGCAAAAACTATCTTTGTGTCAAGTTGTTCTGGCATGCAATGCCCTATAATGGTGTCCTAAGGGGAGAAGTTGAAACAATTTATATCCAGGCTATGAGTGGTCTGTAGTTATTTTCTCAGCCCTCTTTTTGTTCATGCAGTATACAGAATAAAGAATAAAGGTAAATAAAGAAAAACAAACAAACAAACAAACAAACAAACACACACAGTATACAAGAATAAAAGTTTTCCTCATTTACTTACACAATTGTGACTGGCAACTTCATTGCTCAGCAGTGTGAGGTATCATGTGATTGTGACTTTTGATTTTACTGCCAGCTTCTCCCTTAACTTTGCTAGTTGGAAGCTAGCTGAGAAGTGTGCAAATCACAATCACGTGACTGCAGGAGGCAACTATTGTAAATGCCCGCTGGTTGTAATTTGTGTGAATCTCACATGATTGTGGGGATGTTATGGTGATTGCAAGTGTGAGGACTGGAAGTAAAATGACTTTTTCAGCACTGTTAAAACTTTGAATGGTCACCAAATAAAGCAGTTGTAAAGCAAATTTGTAAAGTCATCTCCTATATATAGTTCTAGCTGAAATATGGTAAACTTTTTCTTAACTGCATTTATAAAACATTTCTATATAGTTGTTGCTATTTGCAAGCAGTTTAATCTCTTACGTAATGATAAAGTTATGGTTATTAGTAGTCCTTTCCATGATCCAATTTAGGCAGAAAAACGGGATTACAGCCAGAGCCACAGTTTTTTTAGACTTGCAATATTTTTTTTTTAATTCATGATTTTTAATTGGCATTGCGAGATGACTTTGCAAATTTGCTATGGACATTATTATTATGAATAAGGAGATATTCAGAAGACTAAGGAGTTTCACAGATGTCTCTACTGAGAGTCTTAAAGTATATACATGGAAATACATATGAAGTAAAATGTTATGAAAGAATTAATTTTACCTTGAAATCAGTGGTAACATTTTGGCTGTGCATTTCTGTGTGTATTTCCAAATTAATAAGAGGTCCTATTTGAGTCAGAGTTCATAGAATTCACTGAATCTATTGCTGAAATCCATTTTTATCACATATCCATAAATCATAGGCAACACTGTATGTGGCAGGTCCCCCTTAGAATGTTGCCTCATTCCATCTTCTAAATGTACACCAATTGTTTGGCACTGAATCGTTAAAGAAAATATCTATAACAAAGTTTGTTAATTATTTTCCCTTTAGCAGTTATAGTTGTGCAGCCCTGAGAACATTTCTCTGTTTGTTAAATATGAACAAATATAGTCGTTATGTCAAAAGGGCTCATAAATAAGATGACTGTACAAGAGGTGGGTTCCTACCGGTTCTAACCGGTTCTTTAGAACCGTTAGTATCTTGCCGATGACATCACGGAGTCGGTTCCATCGGTGTCTCTGTGGGTGCCGCCATTTTGGATTTTGCTTCGACCCTGAGCAAATCGTGGTCCTTGTGACTGACCCAGATTGGGTCCTGCAACATTATTCTGACATGTATATTTGCCTTCATTTGTGATAAGCTCATTCATGCTTCTAATATGGCAGCAAGGATGACAAATTGGAACTATTTCTCAATTATTGTGTCTGTGGGTACTGCCCAGTAGTGAAATCCAATTTCTTTTACTACCGGTTCTTTGGGTGTGGCTTGGTGACCATGGCAGGGCGTGGCAGATACTGCAAAATCTCCATTCTCTTCCCACTCCTGGGGGAAGGATATTGCAAAATTTCCATTTCTACCCCACTCTGGGGCCAGCCAGAGGTGGTATATGCCAGTTCTCCGAACAATTCAAAATTTCTGGTACCGGTTCTCCAGAACCTGTCAGAACTTGCTGGATTTCACGCCTGATGATATGTCATGTGATACCGCCATGATGACCCAAGTTTGACACCCCTGCTCCAGACCTTATCTAGAGGTTTGACCCTAATTGCAGCATTGTTTGGGAAGATAAACACCTCAGTGGGAGGCTTTATTGCCTCATAGTTTACATTTGCACTCAATCCACCAGGTCTTATATTGAGATAAATATAATTCCCTTAGAGATATGCAACATCTTATTCAGTGTGTATTAATATGATAATGATTTGGTTTTTATTTTATTTTATTTATAATCTTTTATGCTTCCCATCTCCCTTACAAGGAGGTGGTGACAGTGGTGGGTGATGATGATGATGATTCCTCTCTATTTAGGAATTTAGATGCAGAAGCATTAGCTCAATATTTAGATCAGAAGCATTAGCTGAATATAGGGCATCCCCATGTTTTGGCAAATGAGACAATACAGAACTAGAACTCAAACATCTGAGGTTGCAATAGCTTATTTCTTTAAAAATAATGAGTCTTCTGTGTGATACTCCATATCAACCGGTAACTTGTATCAACGAACAGTTTTAGGACAGGTTGTTTTATTGAGTCAGTGCGAGGTAATCTTTTTATTACTATTCTTGCCAAGACCATTGGAAATGTCCATTTGTTTGATAAATCGGAACAATATGACTTAGCCTGTATCATTTCCTTGCTATCATCTAGGAAGGGATGGCTAACCTTTTCTGGACCGCATGCCCAAAGCACACACACACAACCAAATCCCCAAAATCCATGTGCCCTGGCCCCTGCGCATGCATGCATTGCCCCCTGCATGCCCCTCGCCTCCCACGCATGCGCATGCGGGGGCTCCCGCACACACTCCACGCATGCACAGCAGAGACCGGAAGACCAGCTGGGTGAGAGGTGCTTGCACATGCATGGCAGAGCTGAACTGGGGCAATGGCTCATGTGTCATCAGAAAGGGTGCTGTGTGCCACCTCTGACACATGTGCCATAGGTTTGCTATCATGGATCTAGGAAGTCTAGTTTGAAATACTGAAACAGTACTGACATATATTGGTGACTATTCATGTTCAAGCTGATTACAGAATAGTTGATATTTAAAAAACAGTGCACTATAATGGTTTGTGAAACAGAAGTCAGCATATGTAAAAATATTTTATGTAGATGGTTCTTCATGATACATGGACAGGCAACCTAATCCCCACTTGTCTGCTGTTTAGATTAGGGTATGAAAACACAGCACAAGTTATTGTAATAATTCATGTTACTTTTACTTAAAATTTCTAGCATCTCAATAATTTCTGGATTGCTTTTTGCACAAATATTAATGCTCTTATAAAGCTCTTATTGAGGCAGAGATATGCAGTAGCTATGCCATCTTCCACTAGTCTTGTTCTTATCACAACCTCACTGTCATGTAGTCAGTGCCTGAACAATATATGTTCAGGCTTCTTTTACTTATCGCTATGTTGGCAGTCATGACATCATGAGACAATGCCTCATTGTGCTTCTATTGTATATTATTTTACACTCTGCCTTTATGGTCTGCCGGTGTCCACATTCTCACTATTGGGAATCGTGTGTTCCTCCAATTTGAAATCTCAAAAGGAGTACAACACTAGGTTATCCATGCCAATAATATGCATGAATCTTCAAAAGCTTCCAAAGACTGACATAATAAAGAAACATGGTTACTTGGTGCCATGAAGAAGATAATTACAAAAGGGAGTTCCAAATATGAGACTCTCAAAGAGAAAGAGATCCATCTGTGCTTGACAACTGCTTAATTTTAGATAGAGGGGGATCATTAGAAGGTCTCTACAGTAAATTTTAATGCAAAAGCTGGTTCATGCAGGACTACAAAGTCATCGGTTAATAGTTGTTTTACATTAAGTATGAGAGCTTGTGCACTTTGCAATATTGTGGGGCATTCCTTTAAATGCAGATGATCATTGGATTTCTTTTGGTTGTAACTATTGGTTGCTATTGGTTGTAAACTGATTTGTGGGTGAGGGGGATGAAATTTAGCAAGTATAATATTTTTCTTCTGATCTGCACTGTGCCTTGGTAAAGACAAGCAATTAACAACAACATTTTAATTTAGTTCCCTGGATATCAGATACCACTTCGGGCTTTGTAAATCAATATCAGCATTTTGAATTCAGCCCGGAAGCAGGCCAGCAACAGTAATTATCCATTCCTGTTAAATGTTTCTAGAATATCCATCCAGTTTCCTCATTCAAGCCTTGCCTTTGCCATTTTTCACTCATCCTATCTTTTATCAGTCTCCTTATAGAAGGCCTGCCTGGTTCAGTCTGGGAACAGCATGAGATTTATATGTTTTTACCATTCTTTTTGCCACTGACTGACCAATCGGAATTTAATACCTCAATCAACATCAAACTGGAATGGATCCCATATATGCCGTCCTGTGATTATGTAATGTTGTTAACATAAAATTTTCTTAGCAGAAGAGCCAAGAGGTATTTGATATATGACAGCAGCTTCAACTGCAGGAAAATCTGGTGCATCTGAGCAATCAAAAGAGGCTTTAACATTTAGACAGCTATTAAGCAAGCAATTTAAACCATCTGTTTCTGGAATGCTTCATTCATTTTGATGCCTGCCTTGAACGATAGTTGGATATTGGCACAGCCATGTGAATGAATGATGGGTGGCCATTTCCTTCTGTACAAATTGTTGTGAATTAAAAGGATTTGTTTAGCTGCGTGTTCTCCTCATGAAGCAAATTGCAGACGTCTCAGTGAGCCAAAAAGAAATTAAGAGGGATGCACCTATTGTCCAGTTGCCAAAGGATGGAAGTTGTTTGCAAATTTCAATTAAGCAGATTAAGCAGAGGAATGATATTCTGCTGTTTTATTTGATTCTGTCATATCCTTATGCCGAGGAGACAATGGTTATTGATGCAGATTGTAGTTCAACACATTTGGATGTCACAGAGGTGTCAGCATTTCTGTTCTATCATGTTACAATTATGATAAAATAAAGTTACTGTTTCTTCTACTATTTGCAGCATTTAGTATTAATGCTACATTAATAATCATATTCCATTTTTTCTACTACCTCCCAGATAACATATTAAGTGATATCCTTGTCTATTGAACTTATCACTGACATCTGTTTATGCATAAGTTAGGTTTACAAATAAAGAAACATATAAACAAGGTATTATAAAGCTCATGAACTGTTCACTTACTTTCAAACCAGTTCCACATTAGATTTGCAACAGTAGAAATATCATTCCTGATAGGGTTAGATTTTAAAATGTGTAATTTTAAAATGTCAGATTTGTATCAACGTTTACAAATCTGTTTGCTGCCTAACAGTAATTGTACAATTTATTTCCTTAGTAGATAAAAGATAATTGTATTTATCAAATATATTTGATAAAGAAAAACTTTTATACTTAGCTTTGTTTGAAGCACTTCAAATATTTTATTGCTCATATTATAGGGCCTACTGAAGTAATTGTGTAGTTAAGAGATAATGTCAACGCAATAGAACATGGTTGACAAGATAATAGTCTCCTGCAGCAATATAAATGTCAAGGCAAAGCTGACGAATATGTAAAAAAAAAAAATCACACGCATGCAGAAAGAAAATAAGTTTTGTTTGTCTTCAGCAATGGTAACTTGCAATTGGCTTGAATTTAATCATTTTATTCCTGTGATTGCTTCACATAAATATTGGGAAGAACAAAATATTCATTCTATTCCATCACATGAATAGAATTGGCATCAAGACTGTAATATCACTGTCTGGACAAAGTCAGAACTATCTAGAATATATTTCTGGAACTGAATTCTCCTCTATGTGGCACAACATTTTTGCATAGGAGGTTTAGTTTCATTGTCCTATGGAAAACCGTACTTGTCAGGATTCCTTGACCCTGAAATCCCTGAACAATTCTTCGACAAACAATAAATAAGCCTTCTTGGAGCCAGATGAGGAGACTATGTGAATGAGCCCTAAAAATGAAGCTTCTTCAATGAGTTGTCTTCTGCCAGAATTAAGTTGTAGCCTCCTACATTTTAGACCCAGCAAATTTTTCTCTCTGCATTGTACTTCTCACATTTAATTTTCAGCATTTGTGGATATTGGTATGCTCTGAATTTGATTCTTTTCCTGCATATGTTATATTATCAGGCTAGATAACGTCATCAAAGCACAGGAGAGGAAATTTTGCTGATTCTTTATTTATAGTATAGCCCCTCTTGATTGGGTGTTTTTTTCCTCTTATGGTTCCTAAACTGCTGACATTTTGGATCAAGCCAGATCCAGAATTGCTAGAGAATTCAACAAATCAGCAATCAACAGAGATATACCACTTCCTTATTTAGTCCCTTCATGGAAAACAGTCTATTTTTCGAAATGAATTACTATTGTCTTCCTTCTAGGGATGAGAGAGGCTGACTGGCCCAAGGTCACCCTGTTGGCTTTGTGCCTAAGGTAGGACTAGAACTAACATTCTTTCAGTTTCTATTCTGTCAAATCTAATCTTACGCAATAACACTTAAACTTATATAGTGCTCCATAGTACTTTACTGCACTCACTGGGCAATTTACAATGTAGAAGCATTATTTGTATATTGTCCCCAACAATCTGGGTTCTCATTTTACTGACCTCAGAAGGATGGAAGGCGAGTCAACCTTGAGTCTAGTAGGATCAATTCCTGGGTATGGGCAGAGTTAGGCAGCAATACTGAATTCTAACCACTGTACCACCAGGGCTCTTTAACCATCAAATTGACTCAATTTGGCATCATTTACCTATATGTGAAGATCAAAGAAGGAAATAAATAGGACGGAGCACATCTCTCCCAAGATTCACTTCCAGATTAGCAAAAAACAGCACTGATAAACAATCAAGGAAGAAAGAATAACCTAATCAAGCAATCATCAACCAAGCTGAAAAACCACCAAGAACCCAACATTCATGTCTCTATTCAAATTAAGAATGTTTTCATAAAAAAATAAAGCAATTTAGGAATCAAATGAATTCATGATTTGGCTTTTGCTAGGTATTACTTCACTATTAAGAAGCAGGAACTGGAAAATTCCATGAATGATTCCATTCAATTAAGTTTTGTTCAAACTATGTTTTAAAACAAAACTTCCAATCAAATCTCAAAGGTGACCATGATAGTCTATAGTGATAGTCTCACTATAGAGACTCATGGCTGACTGAGGAATTCTGGGAGTTGAAGTTCCCAAGTCTTAAAAGTTGCCAAATTTGGAGATCCCTGATTTATAGAGACAAAAGTGAGAAGGGACTGATCAGTATGATGGATTCTGTGATATTGATATAAACTACCTTGTTATTTTCATCTACTGTAATTCTGTGAAATAATAAAGCAACTGCAGATATTTTGAATATTCCTCAGTATAATCTATGACTAATTCTGTTATTTTTGCTAGAGACACTTTTCTGTATTGTCTAGTATTCTAAAATCAGACTGAAGCTTCTAGAAAAAAAGGCATTTCTGCAGTTTACAGTTAAATCTTTGCTCTAAAGTTGTAAACAAATCTCTCAAATATTGACTTTCCATAGCAATTCATTTTGTTAACCTTATATTTATGTTGCTATGTTACCTTCATTCTTAAAAAGAAATTAATATGAAGTTTTTAATTTATTTAATCTATTTGGGGACATGTTTTGCCTAAACTATAACTTTAATTAGGTAATTTATCTATATTTAATGATGTTTGGTTCTTGAAAATGAATTTTGGGAGCATAATTTTACTAATGCGTGAGGCTATATACAGGTTTTCATTGGCAAATTGAACCATAGCATTTGGAAAACTGGATATTGGATATTAGATGGTATATTTGTTCATGATGTATGAAGAAAGAAATGTATATTACAGTGACCCTTTTTCTCCATCATTCCTATTTCAGCTATTTTGATACATTTGCCTGGTTGGCATTTTCTTTTTGTTATTTTTTAAACGGCAGGCACAGAAATTAAGCTTTTAGTTGTATTTCATTATTCATTTAATTATTCTTACCTACTAGTTTTATTTCATCTTTTGCAAAAGATGGAATAAAAATCAATGGTGCCTATTTAAATCACTTAAGATTTGCAGATGATGTTGTTCTCTTCTCACAAGACCCAGAAAGACACATATAAGAGCTTCACAAAGCAGGACAACAATTTGTTTTAAAAATAAACTTGAAAAAGATCCAGGTTATATTTAATAAATTCCCCAAAGAAAGACAAAAATATATCTGGAGAAGAATTAGATGTAGTAGACCACTACATATTTCTTGGCCAATGAATCTCAATGAAAGGTGATACAATAAAGGAAATTGAACAGTGTGTTAATTGTGGTTGTCAGGTCATTTGGCAAGCTAAACATAATTTTCAAGAACAACATCTCCCTATGCCTGAAGAGGAAAGTTTTCGATCAATGTGTGGCACCTACTCTAACATATGCCAGTGAAACATGGACACTAGTGGACATGGACACTAACCTCACAATTGATACAAGAGCTACGTGGTGCAAAGAAGTATGAAAAGTTCTTTGCACCACGGTCGGCATCACAAGACAAGACAGGAAGACCTGCATATGGATTAGAGAACAAACGAAAGTATACAATATCATCAAGAGAGTAAGAGAGTTGAAATGGAAACGAGCTGGTCACATAGCAAGAGGAATGGATGGCAGATGGACTGAGACAGTCATAGAATGGAGTCCACTTGATAAAAAGTGTCCACGAAAGAGATCTAAAACAAGATAGAGTGATGATATCAACAAATATTGTGGGCCAAATTGTCAAAAGAAAGCTCAGGAACATATTGGTTGGAAACATGCAGAAGAGGCCTTCATTCTACGATGGATAGACAATGGTTGAAATGATGATGAGTTTTATCTTTGTGATTTTTATTGTGGTTGATTCATCTATCTAAGTTTTATTGCTTTTGATAATGTGCTAGGCCAGTGTTGGCAAACCTTTTCTGCACCAAGTGCCAAAACGAGAGTGAGTGCGCATGGGCAGGAGTGCCAGAAACTGGAAGAGCGGCTCCCTGGCATGCATGCATGCACCGGGAAGCTGAAATCCTAGTTTCCGGTGCATGCATGTACACTGACTACTTGGTCTTTCGGTTTCTAGCACACATGCTCACAAAAGCAGCTGGCCAGCATACATGTGCATGCTGGAAACCAGAAGAGCAATGGATGATAGCTGCCGTGCCCAGAGAGATGGCTCTGTGTGCCACTTCCAGCACATGTGCCATAGGTTCGCCATCACGATGCTAGGCTTTCTTAAAGCATTAGTACTGAAAGGCAGTATATAAATCCAGTCCATCAGTCAAAAGCCTGTAAACCTTGATTTACAATGTAAGATAATATGCTTACTTCCTCAAAAAAATATCAGTGGAAAGTTTCACTGATTTCCTGCTTTAAATGATCTTTATTCGGTCTGATTTATAAATGAATTAAATGAGCTCTTCACTATTAATACTCATCTTTTTCAATATATAATTATCATTCTAGTTTCCCATGCTTCCAATAAGTTCCAGGAAAGACCCAATAAGAAACTCTGCTGATGGATTTTTTCAGTAGTCATGCAGTGTGGAAGTTCTGCTCTGCAGAAGTTGTTGGACAACTTTACACTTGAAGAAATTTGGAGAAGTCATTCAGCCAATGTCTCGTGCTTACAGCTTTGGTAGAGTTTCAAAGGGCCATTTGTGATTGACTCTGAATGGCAGCACCTAACTCATCTTGGCTGTCATCCAAACAGTAACCAACATTGGACATGTTTAGAACTTGGATGAGAAACCAGAAAATTTCAGGGCTGTAAGAAAGGATGAGAGAGATGAAAAATCACCCCAGAAAAATAAAAGCAGCAAATAATTTCAGTATTCCTGCCAAAAGCCTACATGGATTCTCATGTATTGATTCAAGACTGTCTTTACTATTTTCTTTTTACTTGTCTGTATAAAGAGAATGAATTTATTCAGAGAATGTGATGAAGATTGCTGATAAGGAAACAATTATAACATAATAATCTATAGAAGGATTTTCTTTTTTTGCCCATAAAGAAAAACCGAGTAAAGAGTGTAGTGTTGTGTACAACATAACAAAGTAACAGAATTTTTGGAGCAAACAATTTGATGCAGAATTCATGCCCTATTGTGAAAGCTTGAAGGAGAAGGCAAGTAGATACATCACTGTCTGCATTATATCATAACAGAATGCAGGCAATTCAGCTGATGCATCTGAGTGTTTTTTGACAACAGGCAAATTCCAAATACATTTGTGGGAAAAGAATGAAAGAATTGGAGAAGAGCTGGCAAGAAATATTACTGTAGTTAACAGTGATGTTAAGGAGCAGGATAGATGAAAGTAATTGCAGTAAACTGTGGATCTAACATAAGTACATTTTTAATTTTGATTCCAATAAAATGGGCAACTAAAACAAAGCTAACACACCTGCCTTCACTGATTTATTTATTTACTATTGCTTTTAAAATAATAAAAGGGACAAAGAATAGAAATACAATAAATAATTATAATACATATAATTCATAGGTGCATAGGTTCTGAAAAAGGAAACAATGCATAAAACTGTTTTTAAATAAGAAAAACAACAACAGAAAAAGTGTAATATATTGTAACCAGAGTTACAATTCTCTATATACATATCTAATGTAAATAGTTAAGTACATATACAGTATATTTAATTCTAAACATTTATGTAAATGCCATTCATCTTTAGCCTACTATATTTTGTAAGAAACAAATTCCATATCTCATTATGCTTATCTATACAAGGCCTACATCTACAGGCAATCCACTCATAGGTGGCAATTGCAATCCTATCTTCAATCCATTGAGTGAATGGGACCATATATTTATCTTTCCAAAGCTGCAATATCAGTCTTTTAGGTGTAGGCAGGGCACAGAGAATCCACTTACATTATTCAATAGTCAATTTCCATGTAACAGATATGTAATTCAAAAGATTACTGACAAGAAATATCTATAAAAACTAATAGGGTTTTTATTTTATTTTAAAGGTTTAAACAGTTGCTCTACCATCTCAGGTGTCACTGAGGCTAAACCCACCAGCCTTTATTGTGATCAAATGAATTTATTTAATTAATATTTAGCCAAGTTTTTATTTTTTTTAAAGCAAAGAACCTATATAGGAAAATAGCATAATTTTGTGGAAAACATGAGATGAGTCAGAAAAATGTAGGTAGTAAATTGTACTTGTTTATTTTTTCAATCTTATAATAGTTGGCACATGGTAACCACTCTTTCCCATATTTTTCACAGACTTCAAATCTTGCACATTGAGATGGTCAGGGCCATCTGAATCACTGGGGAAATGTTATTCCATAGAGTATGCATGGTGATGGAGAAGACACATCTCTTGGGTCATGCCATATGATACTGCTTAAATGACCCAAGAGATGTGGACCTGGAGTATGCCCACCCTGCCAGATCTTATTTGACATTAAGGCTGAGGTGTTCTAAGTTTTTGTATTGGATTAGTCTCCATCCAGGGGTGGGTTCTGGATATTTTTGCTGCTGGTTTGCTCAGGACTGTGCCATGTGTGCATGCACAGCAATCAAAAAGTAGCTTCTGAGCCTGCGCAGAAGCAAAATCCAAGATGGCGGCACCCACAGAGACACTGAGGGAATCGGCTCTGTGATGTCATCGCCGAACTACTAATGGTTCTAAAGAACCAGTTAGAACCGGTAGGAACCCACCTCTGCCTCCATCCTAAGGTTAAGGAAGATGGGAAATCCCATTTTCAATGGAAGAACCTGTTAGAGAATAGGGGCCCTAAATAGGTGGCAAGATCAATGTTCAGTGATCAAGCTAAGAAATTGATATTTTTATTGTACTACAATTGAACTACTGTCTCAGCTGCACAGATGAATTTGTGCCTGAGTTTACATTGGAGTTGGTTGTTGCTAGGACTGAGTGATTTCAACTTGAGAGAATTTATAATTGTATAGCTCTTTTGAATTTCTCCTAAGAGCCATTATCAGTCTACCTAATGTGACAGGAGGAAAGATAAGAATAATTTCCTTGCTGTGGATAGATCCCTTTCTATGATCCTGGAGGGTAATCAACATCACTAATTTATGCCAGGAGATAGGCCAGTTTTGACGATCCTGCTAAGTATTTGATGGATCCCTTTGGTCTCCCAAAGGCATTTCAGGAACTTCTCAGCAGTTTCGAGAGCATCCCTGTTGTGAATCTTGTTAATCTCTAAAATACAAAGGTAGTGAGAAATCCGAATAAAATTATTCTTGAGCATCAGTCCTTGTATTTCATTTACAGATGGCTCCCTGTTTTTTGAGGTTTGGGAAGTGAAATGCCAGAAGTGACACTGGCATTCTGGTGAGTGAGACGTTTCCTGAGAATAGGCTCCAGTATAAGTCCAAAAGTTTCGAAGACTAAACATCTGGTCCCGGTGACTGATCCAGATTGGGTCTTGCAACATCCTGACACGTATATTTGCCTTCATTTGTGATAAGCTCATTCATGCTTATACTATGGCAGCAAGGATAACAAATTAGAACTATTTCTCAATTATTGTGTCTGTGGCTACTGCCCAGTAGTCAAATCCAATTTTTTTTTATTACCGGTTCTGTGGGCGTGGCTTGGTGGGCATGGCAGGGGAAGCATACTGCAAAATCTCCATTCTCTCCCCACTCCTGGGACAAGGATACTGCAAAATCTCCATTTCCACCC
>JANHFT010003004.1:37689-50438 GCA_032467955.1 Pseudoxenodon macrops | reverse complement strand
GGCTTGGTGGGCGTGGCAGGGGAAGGATACTGCAAAATCCCCATTCCCTCCCCACTCTGGGGCCAGCCAGAGGTGGTGTTTGCCGGTTCTCCAAACTACTCAAAATATCCGCTACCGGTTCTCCAGAACCATGTCAGAACCTGCTGGATTTCACCCCTGGTATATCCTCTTACAGAAGTGACTTCTTACAGAAGGCTGTGCAAAGCATGTTCTTTGTTGGTTTATTTGGAAATTATTGGGAGAGGGAAGCTGATTATGATTTAAAATGAAGAGAAAGGATTAGCTGGAATGATGGAAGAGTCCAATGGGAAGGGCTTTAGAAGAAACTGACGGTAAGTTATAACAAAAACTCGTGTCCTGAAATTAATTGCAACAGGAATTGAATTATAAAATGGCTTCATGGTGGCTATAATAACATGCAATTCCATTTTTATAAAAATGGTTATTGTCTCGGTTGAGGGTATCTAGTGGAAACAGGATGTTGTGGAAGCAGGGCGTACAGCAGGGATGGGTGACTTCATACAATCACAGCCGTCAATTCATCCCACCTTGCCTTAAAGACTCACTAGATTGGGTTGACAAAATTACCTGAAAAATGGCCAGTTTTTATTAGCATGGTTTATAGCATCTGGGGCAGAAATTAAAGGTGAGAGTAGGTCATTTCTTCTGAAAGTGTGGAAAGTCCCAAAGAGCTACCCCAAAAAGGACTTAAGTTCTTCAGACCTCTCCACTTAGTTGTAACTCTGGATCACTGATGCATTCATTCCCTGCAAATCTCAGAAGCCAAAATTTGGGAAGGAAATGCAAAGACTGAAAAGGATTGTCCATGCTTGGACAATAACAATTAAAAAAGGAAGATTCAGGCCCCCAGGTATGTCCACTCTATATTCTAAGATGGAGAAGGATAAGAATGTGGCAGCAAATAAGGGAATAAGAATTACCGTATTTTTCTGAGTATAAGACGCACCCTTTCTCTCCCTAATTCGGGCTGATAATTTGGGTGCATCTTATACTCCGAATGTAGCTTTTTCAAAGCTTTTTTTCAGCCCTAACGAGGTGAGCGAAGAGTGAAGCGATCTTTGCAGCCTTTCATTGCTATTCCCTCCGAAGAAGGTTTTTTTCAGCCCTAAGTCTTTGCAGGGTTTTTCATTGCTATTCCCTCTGAAGAACCTTTTTTTCCCCAGCTGCTAATGATCTTCTGGCCTTTGCATGCTTTGTTGATTGGTTCTCTCTATCAGCTGTGCTTTAGAAGCTTTTTTCCCCAGTCCTAATCAGGGGATAAAATAATGTGCTGAAGCTGACCAGACTAAGGACGCTAGCCAGATGAATACCTAGTAGGCAGATTTCCCCCCCTATTTTCCTCCCCAAAAACTCAGGTGCGTCTTATACTCTGAAAAATATGGTAATACTTTACTCAATTTTGGGTCATTTAGCCAGGCTTCGGAAGCACTGATTTAGTGCATAACTGAAATGTCTTGTTATGAGATGCATTTCCCTAGATGGATATGTCTTTTGCGGTTACTACATATTTAATACCATACTTGTGCTTCTGCTGTTTGCTAAAACTAAACCAGAAGTAATTAATCATCTTCTCAATCTTGGAATTCTGATTCACAATCTGAAAACCCGTCTAATATGCATTTCATCTAAGTTGCCGTATATTAAACCAGAAGGCAAAATAAGACATTCAACTTGCCCCCCTCCCAATAAGAGAAATAGCTATCTCAAAATATAACCTCATTAGCAATCAACAATTCCTTTTTATATTTTCACAACTCCAACATGATTATGCCTCCAATGATTACATTATAAAATGCAGTTTCATAATTACATAGACAACCTGAAATATGTATGCATAGATATAATTTTTTTTTAAATTATATCCTGCCTATTCATAGAGTTCAAGGTGGTTCACGACAATTAGCAGATAAAAACATTAGACTAAAAGTCAAAATATAAATACAGAATTGTAGATGAAAAAACAGAGAAATGCTAATCAACAATATCCAAACTATTAAAACCAGTAATTGATGCTTAAAAAGGCAAGAAGGCCCATATACTAAGGGCTTTCTTTAAATTTAGTTCTAATATTTTCTCAACAAGCAGTACTAGAGCTGAAGGAAGTTAGTAAAAATCTTTTTTTCCTAGATGCAACTGGACAGATCCCAAGGGTAGTGCTCCTAAATATTTTTCTAACAGGCCGCATACATTTGAAAGAAAATATAACTTATACATTCCTTCAAAGGAAAAGGAAATTTTAGGGACATATTTTGTTTATGAACTTAGTGCATTTAGTTATGTGTTGATCAATGTGGTTTTTTAACATGTGTGCATGTGTGCGTGCACTCAGGTACACAGAGCTTTTGTTTAGCAACTGACTTGTTTACCAACAATTCACAATTATGGCAGTGATGAAAAAAAAACTTTGTGACCAGTCCCCACATTTATGATCTTTGTAGATCTGTCAAGCAAAGGAAAGCTGAAGGAAGATCTTAAGCACAGGTTGCAGTTTCATGTAGCAATCACTTTCCTTAACTAACTATGATCCTGTTTGTGGTCACTAAGGGAAGTAGACTTATCACTCCAGAGGATTCTCATCAAGACTTAGCGTCATAATCACATTGCTTCAGACATTTAACCTCTTATCCATCAGCACTTGGCAGCAGACTTTCAGATTAGATTAAAAACTAATTTAGCAGCGCTGATGCTATGAAGTAGCATCCTAATGAAATCAGGCTGGCCCCTCCCTGTTGGTCTTCAGCAAAATGTTAACATTATTTCAGATAGCATTCTCCTAACTTTATGTGCTGTGCCATCTTTTGCTCTTTGAGTTTTGTTTTCCATTAGCACTGCAATTGCATTGGTGGATATTCTGATTGTTATTTGTTTCATTTTAATCATGCTGTAAATTTTTGGTTAAAGTATACATTAATAAGTCATGAAGAATTGGTTGATTGCAGTGCAGTATATTTTAATAAAGCAATGAATACTTTTTATTGCTGACAAGAATGAAGCCTTTAATAGCTCAACACTTAATTATCTACAGCAGAGCAAATGGCAATAGCACTTAGACTTATATACCACTTTACAGTGCTTTACAGCCCTCTCTACATGGTTTACAGAGTCAGCATATTGGCCCCAAAAATTTGGGTCCTCATTTTACCCACTTTGGAAGGATGGAAGGCTGAGTCAACCTTGAGCCTGGTGAGATTTGAACTGACAAATTGCAGGCAGCCGGCAGTCAGTAGAAGTAGCCTGCAGTACTGCACTCTAACCACTGCACCACCTCTAACCATTGTGCCAAGATCTCAGAGCTTTTATATATTTTTATTCCAGATTATAACTCTCAGTTTTTTCCTCCCATTTTTCAGATTAATGGATACAGGGTGGTTTCCTTGGTAGGTTTGGATACCTGAAGTATGCTTATGCGACAGTTTGTTGTAGCCTAGAAACTGCTGATTCCTATTTTGTCAGATTTAATTCTTACAAGTTGTCCATATAACTTCTTGGTCGTCCATCTTTCAATTAAATTCCAAGACCAGGAATTTACTTAATGAAGAAATAACCTCTTACGTTTTTCCCCACTTCTACTATAAAGGGTCACTGAACACTCAGTGATCGGGGTGCTGAATACTCGATTTCATTGAGGGCTGCATCAGGGTTGTGTTTAACCTTGGGGGGGCATGGTGGGCATGGCCATCTTGACATCAGTAGTGTCGGTGGCACCTGTGGCAGCCCGAGCACTCTGCTGGTGAAAATGGGACCCTGAGTTCCGTTTGCATGTGGCCCTCCCGAGTTCCATTTTCTCTGGCAGAGGGTTGCAGGAAGCTGTTGCAGCTGAAAATGGAGCAGAGGCACCACTGGCTGGTCCTTTGCTGTTTCCAGGGCAGCCCCGCGGGACAGATCTAAGCATTCCGTGGGCCAAATCCAGTCCCTGAGTTTGACACCCCTTCTCTTGATCTTCAGGTACCCTCAGATAATTTCCTTTCTTTTCCTTTCTCTAGAGAAATTCAGAGAAGACATGAAAGCATCTATCATGGAGTTAATGACAAGGCTAGATGGTAAATCAAAACCTCAACATGCTTCTCAATTGTTGAATGATGATAACTTGATTAAAATGTATTCTGCAATGATGGAAAATAAACATAATCTGCTTCAAGGCCTAAAAGAATCGAACCAGGTATTACTTCTTAATGGAATTATCTTCTGAATAGTAGAGTAATAATTGTAAGAAGAGGGATAATTATGATAAAGAGTTATAATTGTTTATACCATTTGGGTGTTAGTTTCTAAAATATATAGCAAATTATTGTTATATTGTAAAACAAAGGCAAGGACTATTTGGAATGACTATTGATTCTTAAATCAGGTTTCTGGATTTGCCAATTATTTCCTTAATATTCCTGTTATTAGGCAGCAGCTAAGATCGAATGTAAAAATTGAAAAATTAAAATTCTCAGGACAATCTAGTTGGTACCTAACCTCTTATTTTTTTCAACTCACAGCTAATTTTCTCAGCATGACTACAATAAGGTTACACACAAGAGGTGGGTACTGAATCTTCTTACTGCCGGTTCGCTCAGAGCCGTGCTTCAAGCACACATGCAAAGTGCGCAAGAATGCGTGCATGGGGCAATGAAAAATAGCTTCTGCGCATGTGCAGAAGCAAAATACGAAATGGCGGTGCCCATGGAGATACTGAAGGAAATGGCTCCATGACATCATCGTAGAGTTACTACCTACTCTATACAACCAGATAGAACCAGTAGGAACCCACCTCTGTCACACACAGTACGGATTGAGCAAAAATGAAATAAAGATAAAAATAAATCCAATTGAATCAATAAATACATTTGTATCTGCTCCGTATTTTCCTGAATTTCTCCTGATTCTCCACTCCTTGTTTAGGTTGGGATGTGTTTCTTACCAGGTGCAAGTCAGATTTAGAAGAAATATTATCTCTGTGACAGAAGGCAAGACAACAAAGACAAACAGAGCTCAGTCCCTCTCCCTTCAAAAGTTCACTTGAAAGAGGGAGAAAATATTTTTGCTTCTGATTGGCTGCTTATCGTTGAGATTCCTGGACTTTGTTAAACTCCACTCAATACCTTGAATGATGATTAATTATATCTTTCTGGGCTTCTGGTGTTTTTTTCACCGTTCTCTGAAAAATGCCTATATAGTATGGATATGTGGACAATGCAAAAGATGTACAGTACATATGCGTATTTTTGTAATATACACATAAAAAGTATATTCTCTACAATCTCTTTTTAATCTGAGCAATACTTTATTATTTATTTATTTGAATTTGTAAAACAAAAATGAGAACAAGAATAAGAGAATAAAAATACAATGACAAGGACGATAAGCATGTTAGTGCACTTATGCACGCCCCCTCTACTGACCACTTTAGTATTAATTAAGGTCCATGGAAGTCAATTTGTGACTGAAACTGAAAATTTGTAGCTGAGACAACTGAAGACAACTATTTTATGATCTAGTTATTTCCCAAATTTCTGGATGGTATAAACATATATGTCTAAATATATTTGTATATTTATTTATATACACATACATCTATCTATCAATGATCTAATCTATCAATGATTTTTTGTACCCATATTTCTTTAATTGGCTAAATTATACTTCATATTTCAAGTAAGTAGGTACTGGTAGATAGATAGAGACTTATAGATAGAGAGGAATAGACGATAGACAGGCAGGCAGACAGAGTGGGTGAAGATCAAGAGGGCGAGGAGAAGATACTTTGAGAAAAACATATGTTTACAAATTCCAAAAAGCATCTTGATTGGGATATTATTAATTCTGGTAATACCAGTGTTGATCATAAGAGACTCTGCTAGGAAACAACTTCCTACTCAACAAATGCAAGAATAAACAAGAATGTTTATTCTTCCATTTTTATTTCTATCAAAACACATTGCAGCCTTACTACTTATTCTCTTGTTGTTCCTGAATTGTTCACTAAAAGCAGACACTACTTTGTGTACCCTGCAGCAGAGGTGGGTTCCTACCGGTTCGGACTAGTTCTATAGAGTAGGTAGTAAGCCGCTGGTGATGTCATAGAACTGGTTCTGGTCCGTGATCTTTTTATTTTTTATTTTTTGGGGAAAAAAATCTTTTTTGAATTTTTCCCGTTTTTTTCCTTCTGCGCATGCGCAGAAGCCAAATTTCCAGCACTGCGCATGCATCACCATCTTCTTTTCGGCCTTTTTTTGGGGGGGATTTTTTTGTACTGCACATGCACGTGTGTGCAAAGCGTGTGTGTTCCCACGTGGCATACTCACGCAGTGTGGGAGGCAGAGAACCGGCAGCAAGGTAAATTAGAACCCACCTCTGCCCTGCAGAGACTTCCCTCCCTTCTTCAATGGACTCCAAGAAAACATGATTTTTACAGCAGTTCCGGTACTAGCCCAATCTCAACGGAAGGTACAGCAGCCGCTAAAATATTACAGTGACATCATATGCTTTCTCATAATGAAGTCCTGGCATGTCTTCACCATAAGCATAAGGATGTCAATTTGTAGAAAAATAGAGTGGATGTAGACCTCCATCTGTGCTATTCTACTTTCCACAAATGAAGATAACCTTTCACAAAAATGCCATTTCTGGTTTCATGCTCCAAGTCAAATCATCAAACCCGTATCCTTCCTCCTCTGATTTGGTAGGACAAAATCCTTGAAAAGAAAAAGTGATATACATTCATATTAGTTGTCAAGGGTAGAATATAACCCTCCTTCCCTATTTTTAAAGCAGAAACACAAATAGGTAGTTTATCCAGATCATATAATGAAGCTGACCTTTAATAGTAATTTTATGAAAGATTACAATTACAGCAGTGAAGCTGACTCCTCATCCAAATTACAAATTCTCAGTTGTTCAGAAAGCAACACATGAGCGTGGGGGATGTTGGATCACAGTAGGGTGTCAGGAAAAATGGCAAGTTGCCTCTGTGATTCACAGGTGTGCCAATCACTCTTGAATAGGTTTATAATTTGCTAGTTTATATCCTATTAGCACAGCTCATCGATCAGACTGAAACTGCAGATATAGTGTCACAAGATGCACCATTTTTGCATTTGTAGAGACAGGGCTGTGATGTACGTATCAAAAGAAATAAAATCATGTAGCCAGAAGGGGAACATGCTCTCTTACACATACATCATAGTTGTCTACACGGACATAATGATTCAATGGTCAGTTCCTTTTGATATATCTAAGAACCAGCTAATGTTCTGACAGTCATAACAGTCAAAGTAGCATAAGTTAGTACAAGTTACTGAGGATGAAGTTTTTTACCACATTGACAAGCAATAGATTGGAACATGAGCAAGGAGGAAATCCACCATAAGACAGAGTCTTATTGATGATGGATGTTTGGGCTAAAAAGACAAATATGCCTAATGCATGTTGTACATGTCAATATAATTCTTAAGCAAGATAATCCCACCTGAATAACATGGTTGACAGTTGTCTGATACACAAGGTTTGGATTGCTGACTTAACTGTTAACTGATAACATGAATGATACCCCAGTAATTGCACAGTTGTATCCTGCTTTTGTCATGCTTTATCACCAATTTTAAGAAACTGAACATCTTGTCAGCAAGAAAAGCATTGTCAGAGCTAACAGGTACTGTATAAAAGCAAAGCAAAGGTAGTCAAGCACAAGACAGTGGATCCCTATGGGGCAATTTTAGCCTTTCCGGTTTCAGCTTGGCCTGCTTGTTTCAGTTTCTCCTGGCAGTATGCCACCACTTATCATAGCCCTTCTCTGTTGTCTTCTTGTAAAAAAAGAAGAAATCTGCCTCTCTCTCTCCCTCCCTCCCTCCTTCCCTCCCTCCCTCCCTCCCTCCCTTTTTTTTTGAAAGGCTCAGAGCCTGCTTCTTCTACCAAGGTCCGGAAGCTATTTTTTGCATTTTAGTGGTGTGGAATATTTAATATATATAGCCCTTCTTGTCCACGTGACTTTTATTTTTTTTAACAGATCAATATCCATTCTCTAACAGTTCCTATTGGAATTTTTTGTTCTGATAAATCTTCAGCCTGTCTTATTATATGACAAATGACCATTTATTGCTCTGATTCTTTTGACATTTTCTTCTTCTGACTACTACCATTGATGATAGTGTATATACTAAGCTGATTTTAGGCAGAAGTACAAATAAGATATAGCAACTGCTACTTGAATTATTGAGTTCTTCATTTAGCTCAATGAATGGCTTTTATTTCTCTTGGTCCCTTCTTAGGCTTTCAAATTAGCTAAGTACATATTATTACAAAAAGCAAGATTTGTTAAGGATTTACCCTAAACTTCTTCACTGAACTGCACTGAAAATTCCTGTTTGATTTCCCTATTAACTTCCATTGCGAGCATGGCCCCTAAAACTTTGCTGAATTATATTCTTCTTGCATTCTCTGCTTATTCAGCAGGAAACAATCACTCAAATCATCCACAACAACAATTGCACATCCCTTCCAATTAGCAGTTATACTGGAGATGACCTGTATACTCTTCTCAGCTGAGTATTCTTTAGAAAAGCCACCATCTGAAATGGTATAGGATCTCCTGCTTGACTAGAAGACCTCCATGATCCCTTCCAACTCTAATATTCTATTCTAAAATACAGCTTCAACCACTTTCCTGTCTTCCTTGTTTATTCTGCCTATCGAGCTGACATACTCCTGTTCATTTTTTTAATGAATAGCATTCACTGATAAACTTTACACTTTAAGAACCGATATATATTCCATGTTTATATATCATATAAAGATATCACCTATTCCACATTTTGAGCAGTATAATTGCAATTTATTACTTCATGGCAAACAAAATTTCACCTGTAAATTTCTCCCCACCACCTCTGCCTTACACTTCAGTCAATAATACAAACCCCTTCACTTTATATTAGAACACAGTAAATAGGGAATTATTCAGCAAACTACTTAAATAATAGAGGCAGAAATAGAAACAGAGATAGCTTGTAAAACAATTTAAAAAAATACATTCTCTTGTTTGCTTTGCTTTCATCTTGATTCTATGTTTCTGCAACATTTCTTCACATTCCATAATGTCTGAAATAATTCCTTGACCCAAAAGTAAATTAATTTGGATTGATTGGACTTTGGTTGCAGCCCAGGATTTGGATGGTGAATCATGATTTTAACTTGCCCAAACTAGAAATCACAACTGAACCTTTTCTAATGTGGTTGAGTAGTTAGCAGAAGACTGCTGGCTTATCTAGCTATTTATGGCATTTTAATTTAAATGGTAGCAAATGTTTCCAAATGCATACCTGTGTACATCAATTCTCTTCTGTGAATTTTAGGGAAGAATGGGTAACCATTTTAGGTGTCTATGGAGATTCTCAGTCATCCAGGTCATGGTTGACCCAAAGATGCTTTTTCAAGAGGCAACTGCACTTTCTGGTTGTTGTTGTTTTTTTTGGGGGGGGGATACTTGTGTGAAACAATGAACCTCTTTGTATATTCAGGTTGATGAGTGACATTAATACATTTACCAAAGGGACAGTGCTTGGACTGCAATACCACTTTTGCCAACTTGTCCTTTTTTTTTATTAACTTATTTCTCCCTCTCTAGATCCTGGATGCAACACACACATCAGAAAGGAATCATTTACCGATGAACAGATCATGCTACATTTGCACAGACTGCACCAAAGATGCTACTTGTCTCTTTTCAGCCCTCCATGCAGAATTGATATACCTGACCAGCAAACCTCCCTAGGCTGTTTTAACCTTTGCACTAAAGGTGCTACTACCTGCAAATGTTCAGAACTGCTGAGGCATAGTTTTTACTGCAACAAGATAAATGTGGAATTAAACTGGAAATGTCACACATTTCTGATATGAAATAAAAAGAGGAAAAATGAGATGAAATCAGCAACTAAAATTTTCCTCAGCCATTGAAAAATAATTTGAACCTGCAGCAATTTAACAAGCTGATGATAATGATGTAAATGTGTCTGTCTGTCTGTTCATCCATCCATCCAGTCTATCTAAAACATTTATGTAGCCAATCTGACAGCTCCCAATCAACAAATTTGATGTATTTAGATGTCAAGGGACAATAGAAAGGCTTAACTAACTAGCTCAAATCAAGAAAAAGCAATAACATTGATACATTGGAAGAGGCAAGCAACATTTTGTGGCCAGAAGCTGCACTTAACTTTATTTTTGTTTTTGAAGAAGGAGAAGGGTGCAAGTGATGTTACGAAATACAGAGGGCATAAAAGTACAGAGTTATGATATTTTTGTCTTTTTTTCCTTTGGGGTTTTTTGGGCAGAGAGTCCATACAATTTTCATGTGTTTCTCATCTTAAAATGTGCAAATGGAGAGATTTCAGGAGAAACTACATGTAGGCAGCAGTGGGGTCCTGGTTGGTTATTCCTGAGGTAAAAACATAAGAATTTTGAAGTGCGTTTCTGCCTGTTGACTGGAAAGGCTGAGGCTGAAATGTATGTTATCACCATACGTGTGCATGAAGCCTGACAAATATTGGAAGGTTATTTGGTTATTGGGCTGGCATTCTATGAAAGAAAGGGGTGAATGAATGAAGAATACAGTGATATCCGAAGCCTAGAAAAAAGAGGCAACATCTAATGTCAGAAGGTTGCCATTCATTAATAGAAAAGGAATCATCCAATCTTAAATTTTCAAATTGGGTCCCAGAAATGAAGATTGCACTGGAAGGATGAGGAACAAGCTGGGGAAAGGCTTGAACTAACGAGCATCTTCAGTCACAGTATTTAAATTGTTCACCAGCATGAATCTAATGTTTGTGTGACTCAGCTCTCATCTGAGAGGAAGAATTACATTTTGTTATATAGCAGAAAACAAATTTAGTGATAATTTAGTTAATGACTAAAGTGATAGTTTTTTAAAAATTAACTTTTAGCTTGAAAATGCGGTGCTGGAGATGGCTTGCAGTTTGAATAACTTTTTGCCTCAATGTTCTGGCAAAATATGAAGTAATTATTTCTCTTCCTCACTCACATTTCCATTCATCCCATTGCAAGGTGGAGAGGATTGCTTTTATTAGTAGCATCAGATTGTTGCTGTGTGATGAGACAAACAGAACATGAAGAAACACAGTTATCAAGCTTTCAGAGACAGCTAGGATGGAGGGAAAAACCCTCATCAATCATTCCTCAAAATAATGGGGGGGAAAAAACCATAGTCAAGTAATTTTGGAGACTAGTTTAATATGTGTTTGATTAAACTCGGCAATATGGAAGAAACTATGGATGTTATATTAGTGCTCTGAAGACAAATGCAAGTTTAGACTATGAGTTCTTTTCTTACACATACCCGCAACACTACGTATAAAATTTGCAGATACTTTTTTATTTTTAGGAAGAGAAAGGTTGAATGGAACATTCATTAAATTCATCAAAAAAGAGTATTCATATAAAGCACTAAAGTTTGGCTTTAGTGTTTACATCCAAAATAGTGTTATGTTTAAAAAAAGCATAATTTTCAAGATATTCTATTCTGTTTCCCTGAATAATTTAGATATAACACTTCAGGTTGACTCTTTTTTAAACAATTCACACTTTATAAGCAGTGTATTAGCATGTAGGATGAGCTTCCAAACAAGCTTCTATTTCTCTCCACCCCTCTCCTTTCTTGGCAGGTCTAGATTAGTTGCACCATGAATATGAAAAACAAATTACACCTAAAACTTTGTGCTGTGGAAATTAGTCAACTATTTTCAGGTTTGCTTTCTGTAATCAGGGGACAAATTCACTATAATCTTTCCTATTGTGTTTCATTTACCTTGGAATGCTGACTATTTCTTTCTTGATTTGCCAGCCCTCAGATGGATGTGACTTTGAGCAGCTCACAACACACTAATGCAGTGAAAAAGAATGTAAACAAAATATTTAAAAAATTGCATGCCAAGAATAAAACCAAAGCTTCAGCAAATCAGTCACATTTTACAGGCCAGTTTGAGTGATTTTATATGATAGATGCCTTTAAAGTGATCCTGAAGAAAAATCTCTGACTTGATACTCTCTGTGACCAAGGTTCATGGCTGTCATAGTGGCATAAATTCCTTGCTATCTCAGACTCAGCCCCCAGAGAATTGAAGATGAAATTAAAGACCACACAGACCAGAGGTGGGTTCCTACTGGTTCTATCCGGTTCTATAGAGTAGGTAGTAACTCCTTGATGATGTCACGGAGTTGGTTCTGTCGTTTTCTCTGTGGACAACACCAGCTTAGATTTTTTTGATTTTTTTAAAAAAAAGTGAATTAAAAAAAATTGTGCTGGGGCTGAGAGTGGCGATGGCGCTGCGGGAGGAAAGATCAATTTGGGGGTGGCAGGCAGATGGGTCGAGGCATGGGGCAAGAGGGCCATGAGACACGCAGGTCTGGATCTTGTGGTTTTTTTTTTGGTTTTCTTAAAAGAAAAACCGTCTCTCCAGCCAAGCTTGAAACCTTGCTTCGGGAGGGAGCAGTCGGGCAGCATTTCCCCCCCACTTCCTGGGCGCCTGCAGCCTTGGAGCAACTCCTAGCCCTTGCACAGTAAAGAAGAACTTGCAAGTGCGAGGAGTTCTTAATTGCCTCGCACCCACAAGAAGTTTTTCTTTCCTTTCTCAAAGTGGTTTCCCTGCACGCAACGGCTGAGACACGTGGTGGAGCTGGCAATCTCTGGTAAGATGCGTTTCTCACAGTGGGGTGCAATTTGGGGGTAGCAG
>JANHFT010003004.1:20290-31473 GCA_032467955.1 Pseudoxenodon macrops | reverse complement strand
CACACACACACACACACACACACACACACACACACACACACACACACACACACACACACACACACACACACACAGATAACTATTCCACCACATTCTTCTACAAAAACCTCCTATATCAAGGTAGTCCAAACAGATTCGCCTCTTATTTAGTCTCAACCAGCTTAACCAGTAGCATCTTTGTCTGCCCTTGTCGGTCAGGATTTTAAAAAACAAATTCTAATAAATTTTCATTTGTCTCACACAGGAAATGACCTTGGGCTGAAAAAAAACAAATAGCCAGCATGATAAATGCAGTTCTATTCAATGGTCCAGGGCAAAAGACAGAAAAAGGCAGTAACTGGCAATGGATTGTACTTAAGAATTGTGATTTATGACTTCAGGTGTCAAAAGACCATTGGCTCTGAAGTCGAAGAGCGTGACTTCATGTACCAGAGGCTGTATAGCTTGGACATTTTATAACCCTTTCTTGTCATATAAGGGAAATATGTAATGTGACTCAATGAAATGATATTATTGATCACTGCTTACAGAAAGAAAATAAGCTGTTTGGCTTATTCAAGGTTCCTTGCTGCACTGAGAGAACATTGTCACAGATGTTGTCAGAGAGCACTAAGGACCCCTTATTTCCACCCTGAGCTACAAATGTTCTCCTTTATTCAGGGGTAGACTTCAAAATTTTTAGCAAGGGGTCTCTGCCCAGTTGCTGGGTGGGCATGGCCATGGTGGGCGTGGCCTAGTTTGGCTCCTGCACCATGGCTGGGGGGCATTTTTGTCCTCCCTGGGCTACAGAAGCTTTCTTTGAGCCTCCGGGAGGGCGAAGACAGCCTCCCCAGGCTCCTCTGGAGGCCATTTCCAACATTCCCAAACTTCCAGTAGACCAGTGGTGAAATTTACTTACCTTCCCTACCAGTTTGGAAGTGCGTGATTCTTGATGTCACACAAGCTTTTTCACCCTCCGCGCATGCAAAAAAAAGCAGGAAATGGTGATGTTCGGGCAGGTGTGTGGAGCCTCGCACTATGGCCACCACCGGTTCTCCAAACCACCGGCAGCTCACCCCTGTCTTTATTGGTACATTGTCACAGAGCTAACAAGTTCAGTCAAGAGGAATGTATTCAGTCAAGGAATTGTATTTTAGGATCATAGTTAACAATAGCATAAGTTTATATCATTTTTTCTATAGCATCATGCAAATAGCCTAGAAGGATAAAGGATAAAGCCCAGATTTCAGTTCTCTTTGGTGTTAATGAAAATAATAAATGTGAGTCAGGGGTTTCTCTTGATGTCCATAATAACAGAGAATCAGAGACTGACTTTGAAGACTTATTTTATTTCTGCAGCAAAGTTGTGGTGCCCCCCAAATGTTTCAGACATGAGCTTGCATAGGCAACAAAAAGGAATTATGGGAGCTGTATTCCAAAGATGAGGGAATCAGCTGATTTGCCTAGCTCCAACTGAAGGCCATTTAGAGAGCTACGGTAATTTAGACAGCTGAAAAAGTGTGGCCTGCCTTCACTCCTTAAGCACTTAGGTGTCTATCAGGCTGTGGGGGGGATGCCATATTGTATGCCGCTAAACAAACCACATGATTAATGTAATGTGTCCAGTGATGGAACACAACTACAAACGGTTAGGATTCCGATTATGACAGGATGTTTCATCATTTTGTTGTTGTTGTTGTCATTGCAGCTTGTATTGGACAACTTTGTTTCACCCCAAAATGAAGGGAAATAAAATCTGGGGCCCCTATTGGCATTGCTTTGGAAACATGGAAGAATACAACTGTGAAATAGCAAATGAAAGGAAGAAACTGTAGAAATCAAGCTTTCCCCTTATATGATCTGATATATTTTCTGCTTGTGCAAGACCTGTTTACATCCCCATGCTTGCGCTAGGAAGCTGCATTGCTCACTTCTAGGCAGCTATAGTATTAAAGCACTAGATTTTTCTTTTTGGAGATGGAATCGATGTGTGCCCTAGAATTAACGTTACTCACATCTTTGCTGACATTCCAAGCTCTTTTCTTTTTAGGTTTTGGTTCTTTTCCTCGGAGACCAACTGATGCAACTAAATTGCTGGTTTGGCCAAGGGGAAGCTGTAAGGGCTAATGTCTCCCTTACAACTTGAGCGTGCTGCTTGACGTGTGTATATCGCTTCTCTTGAAATTGCTTTTTAATGTCTTCCCACCCCAAAAAGAGACTAATAACAATCTCATTCTGAGTTGTCCATCTCGCTGACAGTGTTGAAAATCAAAATGTTATTAAAGCTAAGTCAATTCAGTTTTGAACTACAATGGATGGCAAAAAAACAACAACATCTTGTTTTCAGCCAGAGTAAATCTGAAGGCTTTATAATAGCATGTTATGTTGGCATGAAGGCATCACAGTTTCCATAATTCCCAGCTAGAATGTTACCCAACACACATGCAGATTGAAAAGACTGACTAGACTAGAAGGAGAAATAGAGAAAAACCGGAGCAATGGATATATTTGTCACAAGCATTTGGCATTGTGCTGATAAAACTTTAGCTGGTTTAGTTTGGATGGAGACCAATAACGATCAGTGACAGTTCCCCCCTACTGAGATTTCTAAATCAGCTCATTACCATTGAAAATATTGCTTGTTTGTTTGAGCTGTCTAAACACATTTAATATTCAGAAACTACAGTCTTCTCTGATATGAATCCATCTCCGACATGTCTGTATCTTGTAAAGACATTTTCTCTATAAAATGTCCCTTTTCCTCTTCATCATTGCTCCAGTGCTTGATGTTAGAAAAACATCAGATTAAAAAGAATTACAAATCAACAAAACTCTAAAGATGATACTACTAAGGTTCCTGAATCTCAATTAGAAGAACACAACTTCAAGAGCAAATTCCCTCAGAATACGAAGTTGAGAATTTGATAGGATGGTATCTTTCTGTAATGCTGCATCTATGCTGAACAGTTTAAAAATAATAAACATGTTAGTTGCATATATAATAAAATGGAAGGAGATGTCATAATATCGGTGTGTTTATTTTCTTTTGGTTAGGTTGTCCTTGGGTAACAAGATCAATTAGAACTGGGATTGCCATTACTACGTGGTGTGGTCTTAAAGACAATGTTAAGTGACTGTATCACATAGCAATGGCAATCCTGGTAATTCCAGTTTCTATTATAACCCCAGGGTTGTTTTTCTCAGTAAGTGGGAAGAGTTCGGAGTTCTAGGTAAAGCATGTAGGGGAATGGAGGTGCTAGAAGTGGGTGCTGGGAAGGATAGGTGGGCAGTGGCTAGACTGGTAGGTCTACAGGGTGTACAGCTACCCAGACTCCCATCAGCATAAGTACAGAAGCCATTTCTGGCTTTGGCAAGAGCTGAGCAAAGCAGTCTAGCAGCACTTGGCAAAGTGTGCATAAGCCCTTCCCAGCACCTGTAAGTGATGGAGAGGAGACTTAGGAAGCTTTACAGGTGGGAGTGCTGTGTAGTACAGAGTGGTTACCATGGAATATGAGATCTATGGGGTACATAATAGAGTTTCTCAGGAGAAAAAGCCACAGGAACAATTTACAAAAGCCTTCTTTATTGGATTCTCCATTTACGTGGTTTGTGGGAAGCTGGCAGGGAATGTCACAAATGATGCTCATATGATCACTGCTTGCTGCAATGTCATTATCACAAGCCAAGCATTTTAACACCTGGATTGCAATCATGTGACTAAAGTGACTGCAACTTCACACACTGGTTGCAAATATTTCTCATTCATCACCATTATAATTTTGAACAGTTGCTGAACGAATTGTTGTAACCCAATGACTACCTGAACTTCACATATTATTATGTCAAATGTTCCCCTGTTAAGCATCATGCTCCCCTTGCTTCAAAAGTAAGGCAGCTATCTTACTTTTGGCGTTGCTGTGCTACTGTAAGAGATGGTGTCCCTGGAGAGAGATAGAGCTGGTGTGATGATCTACAGTGAAAAGGTGGATTCTGGGAGGGAGCACATTCTAAAAAGGGAGGAGGAGATAAGAGGCAGCCCAGCCCAGAGCTGGATAAGACACAGAAGAAGAGGATAAGAGTAGCCACTCCCTAGAATCTACGAAGTTATATCTATTGGGGTGAGAGTACTAAATGTTTAATCTGGCAAGATTCTGTCTGTTGTGTGTAAACAAATAAAGAACAGAATTCTGTATGAACTGTTCTATGGCATTGTTGGCTTAGCCTGACAGCTACGCATCCTCTCCTCAGCATCTGTACAGCAGCCACTTCTGGCTGGAGCTGAGCAAAGCTCTCTCTATTCAACCTTGGCAAAATGTGCATAAGACCCTCTTAGCATCTCCATGTGATGGAGAGGATATCCAGGAAACTCTGAGACAATATGAATTGCCTCATGGAGGAAAATGATGTTGCCTTTGTGCCACAAAGCATTATTTCCCCCTGAAGTGAATCTAACACCCTTTGCCCAGCCACGGTTGTCACACAATTAAGGGTAGCATCTTTTCATTGGAGATTTTCTCCGATGCAGGCGTTTAAAATGCACTTGTATCCAAAGGGAACTCATTTTCTCCTTCTAGTAATTACCATTTTTGGTTTCAGAAAACATGTATTTCTTTGCAGATCTCTCACAGATTTTTGGCAAGAAAATGAAAGACACTGATGTGCTCAAGTGCTGACAATCCATCTTATGATGGACTCCATTTTGGCAGACCTTATAAATCAATTTCCATAGAAAGCCATGGCAGATTTCCTTTTCATCTACAGTACTGTCTTTACATGTTTCACTAATGTGTTGGCATAAATGTAGGAAAATTAGACCCTGCCATATGTAGTAAGAATTATTGATGCATTTTGGACATGGGTCTGTAATGAATCTTGTAAAAATACTCCAACACAATGGAAGTTAAAACAACAACAACATTATTTCTACATTTTGAGGAGTCAATAAAGGTATGCCATACAAGAAAACGCTCGCTTTTGGATGGTGGCAGCAAGACATAACAACAAAATGAATTTCGGTATCTTCATAAAGAAAACAATCTGCCAGAGATTGGAATAAACAGAGTGGATTTAAAAGGACCTTCATAGCACTGAGCAATACCAGTGGATGACTATTACCTCCTTTTTTATTTTGGCTGACACCAATGTGAATGTTTTGTCTTCTTTTAATTTCATGCAGCTTTCAATCACTTTCAGTCTATATTGTCTTCGATAGCTTTCTCCCAGTCTCCTTGAAAACCACTTAATTTCCCTCCCACTTCAATTTTAAAAAGAACATTATATTTTCAAAATATGTGAGATAAGTACTTAGCTCTTCACAGCTTTTTGGGGTATTCTTTTTGTATGATTTTTTTTCTCCCTTAAACAGATCTAGCAACTTGATTATCTCATTCACATTGTTCTTGGACGAGTGAATAGAATAGCAAAGAATAAGTGGTAAGGCATTGTACCATTGTATCAAATGTAGGACAGGATTTTCAGTCAACTCTATCTAGTCAACATATACAATATACAATAATTACTCCCCCCCATCTGACTTTAAATACATTTTTGCTTGATTTTTAAATTTTATTTCCCCCCTGGATATCTAATACTATTTTAAGTTTGGGATGCCTAATATCCCACTTCAGTGCCTTCTCCTACTCCTCACTTTTTTATCAGTATATAAAATCCTTCAGTTTTGAAAGACAAACCCACCCACCCCGTAGGGTCTGAAAATTTCCCTGACTACCACAACCATTGTGGGACAAGGTGCCACTGTGTTGGGAACTGGTGCTGGACCTGCCTGGATGCGAGGTGAGGTTGGCAGAGGAAAACCCAAATGATATGATATTCCCTGAACGCTGCTAGCTAGCGGGTGCAAAGCTAGGTGCACCACGGATAGCATACATGCACGAACAAAATTAACAAGCAGTCTTAGGCTGTCAGAACTACTCTGTGGTAAAAAGAATTGCAGATTTCCCTTTCTTTTTATAAGCACCATATGGTTAAAATAAAAAACCAGTGGGACAAAGAACTATCATGAAATCACAAATTCATTCTTGTAACAAGTCAATGAAGGACAAACCCTGAACAAGGATATTCTTCCCCATTTTGGAAAATTCCAAGATCACAGGCGTGTTTAACTAAAAGGAAAAAAGTAGATTGATCAAAAACCCTTATCCTTCAATCTGCCAAGGGAAACCCATTTTACCTTGTATTGGTTGGCACAAGCAACCTATTTTGAAGTCCACAATGACTCTCATTGTCCTGTACATTTAATTTGTTTTTATTGGTTAAATAAACTAAAACTAAGTAACCCAATACCAGGATTCTCTCCTTTTATAATAAATAAATAAATTACAAAAAATAAAAAATATTAAAATACAAAATTAAAACAAAATGGGAAATGGGAACAAAAGGGAAAGTTTAAAAAGTGACAAAAATAAATAAAACAAAAGGGTTACTTCCAACTCTCTTCAATATAGATACAGATCTATACCCCATGCATCTCTAATTATTAATACTGATGACAGTTCAAATTCTACTATGGCCATTCATTGTTTATATTGGAGATCATTGAATTTCCTGCTTCCATTCACTTAAGAATTAGTTGCTCCCCCTCCCCAAAATGGAATTTCAACTTTTAA
This sequence comes from Pseudoxenodon macrops, assembly GCA_032467955.1. Classification (NCBI taxonomy): domain Eukaryota; kingdom Metazoa; phylum Chordata; class Lepidosauria; order Squamata; family Pseudoxenodontidae; genus Pseudoxenodon; species Pseudoxenodon macrops. Next base: position 24,868 of record JANHFT010003004.1, on the reverse strand, counting down.
TCTTGAATCAACCAAGATGCTCACCTGATTTTCATTCTTCTTAAAATTCTCTCAGCTTTAGTTTTGCCATTGCAAACTGCAGTAGCTGCTGGATGTTGGCTCAACTTGAAAAACAAAGTGGGGAAGCTCATTAGTAATTGTCCCATGGGCTATAGATTACACCAGGAAGTCAAAAGAGAACCTGGAAGAAGGCACTTTAGTGCCCTTTTTAAATGGATAAACAACATTTCTGAAAATACAAAATCCAGCAGCAACATCCTGAGCCCAACACTATTCTGCTTTCAGTAGCTTGAGGCTCTTCTGATACTCAGCCAGCAAAGATATTCCAGCAAAGGGATTAAAACAGAAGAACTATACTTGTAGCAGTAACTAAGCTTCATCTGCCATGTTGTAGTTAAGCCTCCTTATGTTTGCCATGGGCCAGGTTGTAACTGCAGGTTCTTCAGAGAAGCTAATTCATATCCTACTGTTATATCAAGCCTCTCAAATAAAGGCCCCTTCCTTTGTACAAGAGAAGAGCTGTGCTTTTATGGGTGTTTTGGAACTACAGGTTTCTTACAGCGGGCCTAGAACTGCTCATGAGAAACTTACTGATGTAACCTAGCTGGCTGCAGCAGAGCTGAAAAATAAGTACAGGAATTCAGGCTGATTAAGGTTCTTAAGATTAAGGTTCATCAAACTTGATTAAGATTCTTAAGATCAATTGCAGTATGTAGGAAAGAGAACTGCACTGCTTTTAATGCTGGTCATCCTACCATCTAAGAATGAAAGTTTAGATAACCCCCTAAAGATCAAATGTAAGGTAAGGGGAATAGAAGGCAGAAGGGATGAGGTGTACAGGGCAAGCTTGTTTTGGAAGAACACTATTCTTGTAGCTAAGAATAGATAAACCCTACAGGTTTTTGGATGTTGCACAGGAGTCATTAGATTAAAAAAAAAGGAAAGGAAAGACAAGGTCATTTGGGACATATATCATCAAGGGCCTGCTCCTCTGCAGTAGAAATATTACTTGTGAGGAAGTTTAAGTGAAGCAGTTCTAGCAGAGATTTCCCACCTCAGTGTTGCGAGAGAAAGGGAGGGGAAAACAGTGAACCCAAAGCTTAATCGGATGGAAAAAGAGAAGATTGTACACAGGATTGAGCCCAGGAGGAGGCCGGAGGAAAACTGCATTAATGGAAGATTTGGAACCCATGGGAAAAAACTAAAAATAGCAGACAGGCAGTGGAAGGAAAATGTGAGACAAGAAGATATGTGGAGAAAAATGCCCACAAAAAGATTAGAGAAACCCATGGGAGACAAAAGAAGCTGAATCAGGCCAAAATTCTGGGAAAGGAGGAGGGAAGGAGCATGGTTTTTCCCCCTGACCTTCCCTTTTGCTTAAGCTTTAGAACTTAAGCAAAGCAAAGTAAATGTCATTATCTGCCATTGTCTTGCTGTTTATATTGACCTTCACCGTTAGGTGTAGGTGGAGGAAAAGGTTGGTTTCTAACCTTAGGTTTTAGAAATCTATTCAGCCTGTACAAACTCACAGTTCTTGTATGTCTGTCAGTCTGCTGTTTGCTTTAATGATATGAGTAAAATTGTAAGACCTCACAGTTAGAATTTGGATATTTCTCCTTTATGGATTTGTAGGGGAGGAGAGAATTGCTGCTTAGAGATACAGGCATATACTTGACTTACAGCAGTTTGTTTAGTGACCATTTGAGGTTACAATGGCATTGGGGAAAAAAGAGTTTTTACAATTTTTTCACAATTATGACCGTTGCAGCATCTCCATGGACACACGATCAAAATTCAAACACTTGGCAACTGGCTCACATTTATGATGGTTGCTGTGTCCCAGAAGTCATGTGATCATCTTTTGCAATCTTCTGACAAGGAAAGTCAATGGAAAAGCCAGATTCACTTAACGTCGTTACTAACTTAACTGCCGCAATTGTTACTATAATCTGATCTGAAATCTGATCTGCTTCTTCCAAAGCGCCTGATGTTCTGAATCTACAACCTTCTCAATAACTCTCTCTAAAAAGGGAAGATTAGAGACTACAGGAGATTAAAATTTCTATATTGCTAGATACAAGGATGGCCTCTTGAAGAGGGCACAGATTGCAATGTCCGACAATTGGGACATTCATCACTGCTTGGAACCAATGTATGCCATCTCCCAGGAACACTTGACTACCAGGGATTAGGGGCCAAGGATCTAAAACACAGCTGGCAGAGCTCATAGCTCCAAGGACCTTGTCCCTTCCACAGTGTTAACCAGGTGGAATTCTTCTTAGGGAGTTTTGACTCCCCTAAAGCATCAGTTGTTTAGGTTCATGAATATGGGAGACTAGATAGATATTTAACAGATAGAAAAGGATATAAATAGAAATGGTTAGAGGAATTATAGCAGTAGCAGCAGCACTATGAAAGGTTATCAGATCATCAATAATTTGAAATGACAGTCAAGACGTACATAGTTCATCTGTATATGAACTAGTTGCTTTGGAGAGTTATGGCTGTTTCTCTTCATATTAGTCTCCTACTTTGAGCTATATATCTTTTAAAGGTGTATAGTTTTGAGAAATGAAAGGTGACGCTTTGAATTTTTGAAAACACATTGGGTCATAGATTTGTTAAGTATCCTGTTAGCTTTCATATGTGGAAGATCTCCAAAGTGCATTGTAAAAACAGGGCTTACAATATAGAATAGCATTGAAGGGAACGGCATAGAACACTAGGTAAAGAAAGGAAACTGCCTTGCAGCCTTCTGTTCACAAAACAGAAGACACAAAATGATAGATGTATTATTTGTGCTTCTTAGACTATCTAACCCTGCTACTGATCTTATTTGATTCCTGTTAGAATATTTGTCATTACGTACCTGCACAGCTGGGGTTTAGGCCCAAATCAATTTGTTTCCAAATGCCTGATCAGTTACATTACTTATTTTTATTTGTCAAGGGTTTTCCCCTAAAAAGCCAATTTATATTGAATTAAAAGGCTGAATTGACAGCCTAGGAAAAGAAAGTGTTTTACCTCTTTTCAGCTACAGCCATTGTATTCAAAGCAATCACCCACAAAGGCAAAAATAGAAACAAACTATTTCAAGCCTTTTAGTGTGTATGAATCAATTAGTTATATTCTGCAGGACAACAAGAAGTCTCCATTACAGATCCTGCAAATACTTATTTCAAATGTTCATTGAAATACCAGCAAGATGCTGCATTTTTCAAGGAATTTAAAACATTCTGCGGATATCCTTATCATCAAAATATTTTGCAGAGGGTTGCCTCTTTAAATAACTGGTTTCAGGGAACCAGGGATCATAGTCAACATGAAAAAATTATCAGAGTTTGTGGTGAATCACTGAGGCCAAGCTCAAGCAAGACATTTTTATTGATATGAGGAAAGTAATAAATATATTAATTTTGTCCAGGCAATTTGTCCAGCAGAGGGTTGGATTACCAAGGTCCCTTCCAACTGTGTTATTTTGTTATTCTGATTAAACTGTGGTTACTTTCTTCCCCTGCAATAAGCTAGCAAGCATTTTTCTCATTAATTCCAAGTCTTGCTGGCTCTACTTACAACATATCACTATGATGATCCAGGTCCCAATCTACCCTTCTCTCCATTATCAAATAGTCAACTATGACATGACTGGATCCGAAGAAAACTATCAACCAAATTTCTTACAAGGGTATTTGTGGCATCTTGAATTTTGTTCTCCCCAATACTAGATGCTTGCTGTTTTCCTTTCAAACAATTCCATACTCTTTCATAAAGAGCTGCCAAATACCCTAAAATGTTGAAGGACTGGACATTGTGATCAAGCCACAGTTAGCTTTTGTTTGTCAAATTAGAAATCCAGGTTTACTTTTACAGTAGAAATGTTTCTGGGTCAGTTTTTTTTAAATGCATGTCACTGAGATGTGTACTGGAAACATACTTCATATAAAGAGCTGTTCTTTTCCATACTTTGCGCCATGACATCGAACATCATGAGGACATGCAACAAGGGCATAGTTTGGATGATTAGTCATGCTAAATGCATACATGCAAAAATATAAATAACTTGTAATCAATCCGGCTTTCAGTTATAAAAATATTAAACTTTGATGAAATAAGCACCGGGATCATTATGCAGTCAAGAATTAAGAGCTGTCTAATTTGGTTTGTGAGCTGACTGGCTTTGCATTTTAATGGCACTAGTAGAAAAGAAGAGTTACAGTTCAAGATATTTTTCGAAGGCCTCTGAAATGTTTCTACTCTTTTTCAGTTCAGCAGTAATAAATACCTGTGGCTACTTTTTATATTTTCTAGAGCTACAACATTATTTAATAACCATATCATTATCACTACATTGGTTTGAGTGTTTACTGTACCTCCAACCATACAAGATAGGTCAGATTGTCACATTTTCTGGATTGTCATGTTTGGTGGCAACAGTGGGAACCAGAAGAGATTCTGCATAGTCCAGATTCTTCTCTTCCTGAGTACAGTGCATAGCTATCATAATAGAATAGAATAGAATAGAATAGAATAGAATTCTTTATTAGTCAAGTGTGATTGGACACACAAGGAATTTGTCTT